>OZ025186.1:12102830-12112830 GCA_964019065.1 Catostylus mosaicus
ATGTATTTTGTGTATAAGTTAAATATATAATTCTATGGTTTTCGAGGAGACGAGCGACGCGCGCAAAAAGTTTAAAAAACGCTTTTGAATTTCCAACTTGTTCTTTATTCAAACATGAACATATTTCTCACTTGATAACATGCCTAAGTGGAATTTTGTGTAGTATAGATAGCTTTAATAACATAACAAAATATTGTGACATTGAAGATATATGGACGCAAAGATAATATGGCAACTTAAGTCCTTAAGGTTTACAACCGGTTTCACAAAATGCATCTTCCTCCTGTCTATCTATCATGTAACAGAAACAGATATCAAATGTAGGGACAGTTCTGCAATGTAGTTCAAGGATTCCCACCCTTTATGTTATTGATAATTTGCGTTAGATGTCTTTCTCCAAAACCGCATATTAATAATAAAACTTTTACTATTAAGACTAGATAAAGTTATTTTTAGCAAGTATTTTAAATGCTCTTTTTAGATATCTGTTCCAAGTGTATAGCAATGTCACCTCTAGCCACCCTTTCTACGCCATCATTTTTACTAGTGTAGGCTTTGCCAATTATATTTCAATAGGAAAATGATTGGCACGGCTTTTTTTTATATACTTATATTCTGACTAAATGCCTCCAAGCAACTCCGGCTCATGAAATGTGGTCCTACGCTAACGCAACTGCTATCGATGCTTAATTAGATTTCTTTGCAAAACCCATTACGATAATTTTGTTCAATAATTGCTTTTTCATATGCAAGGCCTTGATTGAACACTAACGCTTTTGAAGTCTCCTGCATCAGACTCTGCGCTGTATAGAAGCTTCATACTACATTTTGCCGAGGTTTCGGGTCATATGACCTTGGGCATAACTGGAAACATCTGTTATTGCAGGATTACTGTGTTATTAGCAGTGCAACAATACACGACAATAATTACCATTAACCGCCGCATTTAACATTCATACTTGGTAATAGTAATTGACGCATAATTTCATTCGCTATAGGATGCCTGCCTTGCGGTTATCTCGTATAAGACCAGATGTTTTCAGCCAACCATTGATGTTGCTGCATTCGGCATTTAAAGACTGTTACTGTGAAATTCATTCAAGTTTCAAAGTGCCGCAAATCCTTTGTATTGCTGCGCAGATTTCCAAACAATTTAGGCTATTTGCAGAAACAGTCTATTGAAACCTGCGCAAATTTATATATAACGGCACGTTTTGGAAGCAAGGCAAGCGCAGAGTGTGAACAAATAGGTCGATTTTGAATGCAGAAAACTGGCAAGATAAGATACCAAATGCATTATTTTTATAAAAGGGCGTGTTTAGAGAAAGCTTGTCGAGAATTATCAAAAATATTTTTAAAAAGCAGATTAATTGAGATCTGATTCTTGTGCTCTGACTTTTTACTTTAAAATTCACAAACCAGGGCTATTATAATTTATTATATTCTCAGCATTAGCATCTTTCTTGTTATCCGGCACTAATAAAGCAAACGTAACAAAAGGGCTTGCAAATGAAAAAGAAATACTGTATAAATTTTGTCTAATGCGAGCAATTAAGGTACTTGCGAAAACACCCGAATTATGGAGGTTTGTAAGGTTTCTTACTTTGAGAGGACCAGAGATTTGGGTAGAATTATCCGACTTTTAAGCCGAGAGAAGGATTGTCGAGAAAATCGTTATTTGTTGAAGTATTATTCAGGAACAGTGCCACGGACAGATACAATGCACGGAATCGCCATTTCGCAGTGGTGTCTCTTTGTGATTTTTGAAAGCAAACAATTGTAATCTGTCACATGGCCATTGAAGGCTACTGTAATTTTTCACACAGTGACTTGAAGCCTTTGTTATCTGGAGCTGGAGGTTGTTATAATTCTACAAAATGGCATAAATTAATGATAAATTTTCAACCTAGGTCTTTTGAGGTTACAATTTTGTGGTAAAACAGTTAATATTAAGACCCATCTTTGGGTCAATGACTTTTTGCCATAATATGATAAATCCAAGCGATATACGTCATTATGCACTTAAGAGTTAATGAAATTGAACGAAAATGTCTGTTGAGACAACTTTTAAAAATTGACCATTGTATAAAGTATTCTTTGTAGAATTTTCGTCCTGTACATGCGTGTTGTTAAAATGATGTTCTTTAATCATTGAATGAATTCTGGGGTAGAAATGGTATGCATCATCGATAGTATTGGTGGATTCACTCGCAAATGAATTGATCTCTGCAGTCTTTTATGCACAAACTTTTTTAGCCGCTCTTAATTTGAACGTAGCTTGGTCTGTTATTATAATATATTTTTTCAGTGTATTTTATCCGTTGTATTTTAGAATGGGCAAACATCACTGCTGCTTGCTGCTGAGAAGGGGCATTTTGGCATTGTCAGAGAGCTGCTGCATCGAAGTGCTTCTGTGAATGCAAGAGATGAGGTATACGTCACTGCTAATTGCTTGAAACCTTAGCTTTCCCATTGCCTATTGTCAGTTTGTTACAGTGAAGGACAAAAAGAACAAATTCTGCCCAGTACAGATTAGGCTGCACTTAAGGAACATTGCATACAGACCATGATCATCAATGAATTTACTTAAGATAGTAGTAGATGGTTTCGCCGTTTCATACACTGCAGGAACCAAATATAGTTGTATGGCAAATATGCCTTATACAAGTTAAACTAATGGTAAAAGCCATGGTAAGGAAGGTTTATCTATCAAAGAGACTACATTTCTTGAGATGTATATAAATCAGGCTTTATATCAATAAGTAGTAATAAACAATATGAGTTTTCCCCTCCCTTCTCCAACAATGTTGGACTTGAATATAATGACTTACACCTAAGCATACAAAAATGTTGAATTGACATTGTCACGGGGAAGAGGGGTTGAAAATTTAGTTTCTCTTTAGGGTCTAGCAATTTTGTTACTGATTTTAACCTAAAAATTTTTCACGTACTATTGAAATGCCCCTTAAAAACCAAAATATGTTTAATGTCGTGTGCCTCTTCTTTGACCTGTCCCCCCCCCCATTTCCCCCGATTTTTAGGATGTTTCCATGTTATTTACGTCGCTTTCAGTTCGCGAAAAGTTAGTGTGAGGCTGTGTTCATAGGTGAATTTTGCTTTTACAGGATGGTTGGACGGCTCTCATTGCGGCTTGCAAAGCTGGCTATCCTGATGTAGTGGCTACCTTGCTGCATAATGGAGCCAAACATAACATTGCTGATATGGTAGATACCGATCTTTATTCTCTTCGTTTTTTTTCCGTGCTTGATTTAATGAATAATGTCGTATTGTTTCATCAAAACTAGCAGACACAAGTATGTAACCTTTATGGCTAAGATTTCCGTTCACACGTTTAATCCAGCTATCGAAATCCAATCTTGCTAGTTCTGCTTTAGTTTTTACTGTTTGATTTGTCTGTAATGTCTGTTTATGGAATGGGACTTTGTACATGACTTAAGTTTACGTCGCTTTTGAATCGAAGCGAGAACTAATGGAAGTTGTTCACGTTTAGCTGAATCATTATTAAAATCGTTAAACAATGATATTATGAAAACGAGGCTCCAAGGTAACAATCGAGACCCCGTGAGCTGTGCTAGTCTCCAGCCATCGCGCGTTTATTCCAGACTCAACTCTCACAACTACGACCTGAAATACAGTAGAATGTGTGTTACAAGTAAAGTTAAGAATAAAATAACAGGCTCAATACTGGATTCTCAAGGAATACTTGCGACGATATATACAAATGAAACATATTAGGAACAAGATAAAACGGCAGGAATGAAGCAAATACCACACGATTTAAATTTCATATTTAAACGTTATATATTATTATATATTATTTTACGTAAGTAGAATTTGGGTTTTCACAAGGTTGGGTTCTCTTTTGTTCGAAACAAGCCAATCAAGTAATCGGAATCTTAGTTGAAAGTTGGACATTCATATTCAGTCGTCATAGAATTGGTAATCACCAGAAGACAATACTTTTTAGTGCGCAGAGATTGTGAATAGACTTTCTTTTTTCAAAATAGCCATGGCTTGTGACCTGGATTGGCCATTTGTTAAAGCGGTGTTCACTCAAACATACACCGTCAGACAGACTGTATCTGCTTTGATCTCTATTACAATTAACCTCTCCAACGAAATCTGTCTACTTTGGTTTAAAACCTTCAAATGAGTCTTAAGATGCGTTTCACATTGCTTGTTTTGACGTTTGGAAATATTTCAATGTTGGATGAGATTAAACTCTGTTTAGGTCATCAAATGTCCTTTGATTGTTGTGATCTCTGCTATGTTTATATTAAGTGATTATGTTGTGAAAATGGCGGTATTTCTACATAATGGCTTCAGTCATGATCAGACTGTTCTTCATGCAAATTCAGCAAAATATAGAGGATTAATCTCATAGTGATCGCACTTCACATTCCATCTTGCCTATGTTTCCTTTAGGGATCTTTCAACTTAAAAATACGAAAACATTAAGTTAGTTCCTGAAAATCATTGTTATCACAACACCCGAACCAAGATTATATCAGTGTGCAACAAGTCATGTAGATATATCCAACTACGTTATGCATAGGGGAAACGGTAACTCGATAGCTCTTTAAAAGAATGCAATACTAATTCCGACCCAATAAATATTTTTAGAAAGGGAAACTGTTGCTACATTTCTAATACTCTAATCACGTTTTTTGTTTGTTTTGAATTCACTTTTTTCCTTTGCTAAAACTGTTTTCAATGAAAACTGTTGTAGTAAAGGTCTTTGTAAAGCCATTACTAACATGGCCTTAGCAGTACAATGCAAGCAGCAGTTGCAATTTCTTTTCGCATATCCAATTAGGATAGATTCTTCTTCAGACAAAGTTGATTCCCAAGGGGCTCTTCACTGAAAGCCAATGCATCATTCTGTAAGATATATGTACAAAATGCAGCAAGTTGCAAAGTTAAGTCAGTCCCAAGAGTTTAGCAAGTTCCTAGGTGTTCAAAATTCGTCCCAGCATCAATTTTCGGCACCTGAACATAGCCCTGAATTGACCTTCACTGCCAAAGCGAAATATTTATAAATCAATAAAACAATGACGTTGTTGCTCTCTTTTCTGTTGTTTCTAATTTGTACTATAATCTTTAGCTCTGATTAACGACTATACGCTCGTCAGAGTTCCAAATAAGCGTATTTTAAATCAAATGAAATCATTTGCCTTTGCAGGGTGGTTGGACACCATTGGTTTGGGCAGCATATAAGGGTCACAGTCCTGTCGTCAGGGAACTGCTTAGATACGGTGCAGACCCGAATGAAAGAGGCCAGGTACGTTGCTAATGCTTTGATAATGATTCTCCCAGCAATCCTAGATTATGCCACATGCTGTGAAAAACCTTCGTCTTCATAGAAATAGCTATCTTTATAATTCGCAAATTCAACAAGAATTCTTTTAAGGCACTTGTTTGATACACTTGTTCTAGTCTCTAGCGTAAATTTTGTAGTACCCGCTGGCCATTAGTGCATTGACCATTATTTTCCGTCGGTTTGTTTATCTTCATTTAGTCTTGTCTTTTGGCTTATTGAAGTATTTTTACTAGCTTCTCACAAGGTAATGTTTGATGAACTAGCAATGCATTGTACGCTATCAGTTTTGACTGTCGGTTTATAATTTCGGCACTGAGTCTTGAATTGAAATTGTAAAAATCGAAGCGTGAAGCTCCCTACGCGATCAAACGCTTTCATCATAGCAACAGGATAAGACAGGCGATCCTAAAGTAATATTCACCTTGGTATTCATTGAAGACATTCAATCAAATATTCGTTATTTTTGGCCAAGAAACTGTAAAGCACCAGGCAAAATAAGTTACATTAGATCTCTTCCGAAAATAACCTTTTGTTGCTTTCGTTGAAGTTAAAATAACTGTCAAGAAACTACATTGTAAATACATTGAATGACATTATTGCCCTTCCAGAGCGCATTGTAATTAAGCATTTTCCAACTATCAAATATTGCTTAAACACGTTTGTTCTTTGAGTTGTTGATTTAAATGTCTTTTGGTGAACATGGTACACAATGGTTGCTGCTTTTTTTCTTAGCACAATATGACTGCTTTGATATGGGCAGCTGGAAGAGGCCATACAAGCGTTGTAAGGGAGCTTCTTGATTCGGGTGCTAGGGCTGAAATTGCTGACAAGGTTTGTTTAAGTTCAATCATTTTTTATTGTTTGATTACATGAATAGTTTGAAATACGCCTTAATTCTTAAATAAGAAATTTTCAATTAACCCCCACACACAAAAAAAAACCCGCTCTACTTTGGCTTCTTGTTATATTTCGATAAATTCATTGGTATAAATCCTAAACAAAGCAGGCATTGAAACAGTGATTTGGCTCTTGTGGTGGAATTATTTGGAATACTAAAGTGCTAAAGTGAAATGAATTATTGAGCACAATAAAGGCTATATTAAAGTGAAATGAAGTTAGCAAAGAAGAAAAGATAACTTTTGCGATTGATTCATTTCATAATTCCTCCCTCTTAAAATCCCGAAAGGGAGGGTTAACGGTCTGTCAAGTATCTATGTGGCGGCCAATGCCCGTCAATGTTTTGTATTTGAAAGTTATTTTAGTCCTTCTGTGCGATCTTTTCACCACCCCATTTACTTTTAATTCTACTTGACTGTTAGAGTTGTAGAAACATTACGGTCCCACGGTAACTCACTGAACAAGTAGCAGAAGAAAGAATAGTCTATGAAAAGAAATAACAAGGAATTTTAATGGTCCTAAGTTTCCTATTGTCAGGAGAGGTACCTTGTGGGATTTTATTCCTTGGAGGAAATATCTCTGTTGTGTGATGATACAATGATTTTTGATTGCTGTATGCTCCTTGCATGAAACTTTGGGCGATATTGGATTTTTATGTTTGTGATGAAACACCGGATGAAAGGACAGCTGAATTTCAGTTTAAAATGATATTATCCTCATAGATTTGGGTTCCCTCAGGGCAGTGTTGTCAGTAGTTTTCCTGTTTTTATTGGAGTCAAGCATTGATTAACGTCGATTATAAGGATCTTGGTTAACCATTGATGCTATTATAAGATTTTCTTCGAACCTTTCGGCTTTTGAAAATAGAGAGCCCTCATCTAGAGTTACTAAGACAGAGACTTATGTCCATCTGTCAGCAAGTTCATAGAAATTTCATTTATAATTAATGGTAAAAATAATTTTCTTTTGCCTCCTTTTGTACTTTTGAATAATAGACCCTTGATGTTAAGGTGGGCTCCCTGATTATTAGACAGGTTAGGATGCCATTAGCGAGTCAAATAATGCTTTATTTCACTGATTTGCAACGTACATCCCATCACGTATTTGCCTAAAATGAAGAATTTGACTTGCAGCAGGTGCTGTGCTAACTAGTGTGTTTAGTAAACGACTTTTGCTGTGCAAACTGCTGTCTTCATTAAATGGCTTCTGAAATTTGAAGATGTGACATATTATAAGCTTCTTAACATAATTTTTTCGTATTTACATGGCCTTGTTGATTAATTGTTGGACCATAATGCACCTTAGGTTTGTAATAATATTATTTTTTTCCTTGCTTTAATGGTTCTTATAAAAGCTTATGCTATTTAAGCGTTCCTAAAAATTATTATACTCCGTTGCTTTCTGTAAATGAACCGTTAATATTGCATTCTCTATTTCCACAGTACGGTACGACTGCTTTGATATGGGCTTGCCGAAAGGGTCACTATGACGTTGCAAAACTGCTAATATCCAAAGGAGCGAACGTCAACAGCGTTGGAACGGTACGGCACTTTTGATTTAGCCATTCAAATGTACTTTACTGCTTATTAGGTTTTTGCAATTAATCAGTAGCCAATCTTTTGATTGATCAGTTATATCAGTCATCCGAAAAAGTGACATAATTTTAATTTTATAATGCTGTGTTGGTGAACTATTGGTTAATATCTTTGTCAGAAGCCAAAGGTCTCAATGAACTATAATTACAGCTTAAGCCCTAATGTTGCCTTTTCTAGTCCTTTGATGCTTATGCAATCCCTCTTTCATTCATACAATCATAGTCAAAAACAACTAAATTTGCAGCTTTTATCTCGCTGGCAGAACTTCTACAATTTGGATCTGTTCACGTTTTTCGTGAAATTTCTTTTTAAATGCACATTGCGCTAACGGCTCTTTCATGTCAAATTCAATTAAAAGGTTCTAGTAAATATGCCTTAGACTCATTATTTCTTATATTGCTTAGGTATCTGGCGTATGAAAAGTATATTGCTTCCATATTGCGAAAATTCATAATGTTTAACATTTCATGCTATGTTGGTAGTTGTCTACTGTAATAGCCATGGGGTGCTGTCAATTATAAAGATGGGCGGATATGCCAATGATGTTAAATAAACTTAATAATTATTAATGCAATTTTTTTTAAACATGTAAAGAAACTACTTCTGTTGACCTTTTTCAAAAATCTATTTGCCAAAAACTGTTTACTGTTTTCCCAGGAGGTTTTTGATTTATCGATTTTCATAAATTATGCCGCATTTATTCATAATCGCATTAATTGTAATATTTTGATGAGGTGTCTTTCGTGGAAGCGAATTTCAAATCGCTTCGTATATAAACAACTATCGTTGAGAGTCGCTCATCATAATCATATTCGTACCTCATGGCAGAATATTCAAGATTGAAAACGCCTAAACGAAATCATGGATTTAGGGTCCATCCAGTATTTATCTTTCATTTTTTAATTGTCTTTTTTCAAGTCGTTAATGGAATTTCGAGGACAATATCTTGGAAATAAGCTTTTTGTGCAGGTTCTTTATTGGATTTTGATAACAAATGAAATACTTGGTGCAAGATTGTAGCGCTAAGCAAAATTGTCCAAAACAGAGGGGAGGTCAAGAGGCAAATGATATCAGATATATGGAAAATGTCAGGATATGGACAGAAGTGGACGTTTTAATGAAGACCTCGAGGCTGTATTAGGCAAGAGCGGCGTACCTTTTAGATAAGCATGTGACGCATCAGACACAAGGCAACTGAACTAAGATATTGTAAAGGAATTGTTAAGCGGTGATGTCTTCTTCCAGTCGTTGTAAAATGAGAACGGATATCTGAAATTGATAGATACAGATTTTGACATTCTCTTATCTGTCTAGAGTCAAGGCTATAGGCACAGACATTGAAAAGTCCGAGTTGTATTGAATAAATGTATCTGTTCAATGAAATTGCTCTAATGTCATCATGGCTGCAGCGAAAGTAGTCTTGCCTTGTTTTTTTTCCTTACTTGTTTTCGGATGTATCAAGCTTTGGCCTTAATTGATGGTTAGATGGTATTCCTAGCCAGTCATGTGATTTTTTGACTGTATTCATAATTCACTTCTTTTTGTGAGTTGTTACTGATTTGATTGTGTTCTTTCTTCATCCACTTATTAATTAATGATTTGTAAGAAAAATTTGCTTTCCTCCTACAGCATGGTTGGACCCCATTGATAATGGCTGGAAAAGGTGGCTTCATCGATGTTGTGAACTTATTGTTGGAAAGCAGAGCAAATGTCAATCTTGTTGATCAGGTTTGTTCGATTTGCATTCGTACAACATTCACACTAATGTTTTGATTAATATAAAATGGGGCTGCTTTAGTAAGAGGTATTTTAAATGAAAACTTTTCTTAAGTTTCGTTAAAAATAACCATACAGCGCACAGACATATTTATGCATCAACATTGTCATTATGCAATATATTGTTTATGTGTTTGGGCCCCGTTTAATTTTCGTTTATGTGGTCAGAATAAGGTTAGTTTTCTCTACATTTCAAGCCTGTGTTTTTGCGGATGTGTTATGGACCCTCAAGGTTGCCGAAGAAAGGTCCTTGATAGGCAGTGAACCGATGAAAGGTCCCATGGAATACTTCGTTCACGAAGATGCTGTTTGGCGGCGGTGCAAATTACTCTGCATTTAAGATTAAATTGATTTGGTTTCTATTCTTTCTATTTTTGTCGTGGACTTGTTC
>OZ025186.1:12717830-12977830 GCA_964019065.1 Catostylus mosaicus
CTGTTGAATCGGCGGTGGAGTACTGTCCACCGTAAGTACCTTTCTAAACCGAAATCACGCTTGCTGTTTGTTCAAATATCAATAGATTTTTAAGAAATTTTTTTCGTGTTTAGAGTCTTTCGCTATTTGTTGGCACGCTAGCTTGCGTGTAAGCTTTGTGTTGATGTGGTTCACTTTGTCTGTAGAAGATAGTATTTACATAGTTGTATTCAAGACTTGATACCATAGAAATGCTTTCAATTGAAGTTGTTTGCATTATTCTCTAGCGGTTAGCGTCTCATCTAGATACAACTTGCTCACATTGCTTGCACTGGCCGCTCAGAACGCTCAAAATTATCTTTGAACCGCTGAAACAATATTTATCTCTCAAGCCTTGACTTGCATGGTGCAGGACCGTCGAGACGGGGGTACCTTAGGTAGCTACCAGGAGGCTCGTCGGCTCATGCCTGCCCAAACCCATGGGGCCCGACCCGTCGGTCTACAGGGTGCGCCTGTGGGGTCTCCCTGAAAATGCAGCACGTCCATGTTGTGCTCCATTGCATGCTGTATTTGCTAGCGGTTGAAAACACGAACAGTTGCGTTACTGAGGAAACGAATTGTAAATACAACCTTTAATCGTGATGCCGCAAGATAAAGGATATTCAATGGACAACAATGGAAACTTGGACCTGCTATAGTTAAAAACAGGCTTTCAAAAAGAATGAAGACTCACACGTAATCGGTCTGGCTGGCACGAAGGATTTATCAAACATTTACCTCTTGATAAAATAAGAACAGGAAATCACTAAAGGGACGAAATTACTTTGAAGAACTGGAAAAGCTTAATTCAGTTGAAATATCCGCCAGGCAAAAAGTTCAGTAGCTATCATCACAACTATTTTGGTGGGCCAAGATCCAAAGCTGCACTTAAGTCGCCATTTCCTTGTCCAGAAGGCTACACCCAATACAAGAAAGTTTCTCTCAATACACCAATCATGGTCACATGTATCTTATATGGCCTGGAAATATTATTGGAAGACACAATTTTTGCATTCGCAGGGTCAATCGTGAACTTAACCCTTCTTGTAGCGCTTTGGCGCGAGCGAAATAAATTTTCAACTTTATCAAGTCTGGCTCTAGCTAATCTGGCTTCAGATGTGTGTTTTTTAGCTTCGGGTGTGCTATTTTCGTATCGTTACATTAATAATATTCCAGCATCAACCGACAAAATGATTGCAGAATGGTTGAACTTCGCTAACAACCAGGTTTTGGCAAGCATATTATTTAGTCACATCTTGATAGTTGGTGTTCAAAGCATTCTTGCTGCAAAGTTTCCCCTTGTTTTCAAACGTGTTTCTACAAGACAAATGACATTATGCGCTATTGTGATTGCCTGGATTCTACCATCGACTACATTGGTTAATTATCACCCATCTAACGCCATTTTGTACGTGATTCTGTTAATCGGGGCATTTTTCACTATTGGATTCAGTTTTAGTATCCATCGCATGATGAAGTTTGAGCGTAACCAAAGCAACAAAGCAAGAAGTATGAGTAATACAGAAAGCGAAAAAGACGACTGTCCACCATCATTTCTTGAACCTGTATGTTTGTTTCTGTCATACGCCATGCCATGTGTTGCATTCCTTGACAGCATTGAGAAGAGAGATGTGTTAGGTGCATGGCAAATTGACTTTTCATTCTTATTTGTTGTCAAATCAATCGCAAATCCATTAACCCTTTTCTGCTTAAACTGGATAAGTTTGAAAACAACGAAAGAAGAAGACATCATAAACAAAGCGGAGCATAATGATGTGGTTTGAGAAAAGAAAATGACGTCATAAACTTGGACTTTTTAACTGGACTTTTTGTGGTTCTATTTTATTTCCAAGTAGCACATAGAACACAGAGACACCAGTTGCACTCTAGAGCAAGACAGTGAGAAAAAGGGCAAAAAATAGTAAAGTTAAAGACTTGGGCTTGTTGCACAAGGGTAAGAGAGACAATTGTCCTCGCTGCCCCGCTGCCCCTGCAGTAGTTTTACCCCCCCTCCTCTCTCAACAACTGAAAACATATTTGAATAGCTGAAACTTAATTAAAAAACGACCACTGGAAGACCAGCAGTGCCATTATAAAGTATTTATAGTTGTATTTTGTGTTGTTTTTCATAATAATAATTAGAACTTTCTTTTGTAACGTAACTGAAGGGATTTTGCGTCAAAGTATTTATAAATAAAAAAAAATGAAAATGAAGATGCCCTCGTGAGAACAGGTATCAAAAGTTGAGAGTCATTGTACTCATTTTATGTTCAGCTCATAGGAAAAGTGATCGAAAGACATATCTGATCGAATCTGGAATCAAACACAAACTCTATGGACAGTAATTGTAAGCCAATGTAACTGAGTAATTCAAAGCAATTCACTCCTGAACTATTCTTTTTATTTGACTCGAATATTACAATAATGCGCTTCAGATGCCCATCTACACCATCATCGACCCCCTGGCAAAGGACTTGGCCCCAATTGCCTCTTTGTTTAGATCAAGTTATAAATTCACTTTCACTTGTAGAGTCATTTAAACCGGCTTCATCATTTTTGACATGGCCATACTTTTATTCAATTGTCACGTATTCAAACAGCTATTAGAGGGATAAATTTAGCAAATAAGCCAGGAAGTGGGCAAATCTTTACATACATATTTTGCAAGCAAACAGAAGTCAGATATCTTTGGACACATTTAAAGATTTGAAAAGTAACTAAAAGCAGAAAAAGCTGTTTTTGAGACAAAGCTAATACAGAGGAAAAGAAAAAGCGAACGTTTTGAAAAAAGACAGAACCCGTTGGCGTAACGCACGATGTGCACCTTTAAGTGCAAAACTAAGGACCCCACAAAATTAGGCCCTAGGGGGGCCCCCGAGAAATTTTGTGAATTTATTTTGGATATAAGCGTTTCTTAAAAATTGTTATGTTGATGTTAGTTAATATTGTTCAAAATTGCATGTATAAAAATTATGCAGTTAAGGGTAATTTCGGGCTTAGCTTTTAAACTTGATTTGCAAAAAAATAGGGGCCCCAAACCCCTACTTTGACTAAGGGCCCCACACTGCTCCATTACACCACTGACAGAACCATTAATCACATGGGACTAAACTATATCTCACAAACCAATCGCCTCTTAGTTCCTTTCTGATAAGCCAAATACATCAACGCATTTATGACACTAAGAACTGTAGATTAACTGTGATAGCCTCACGTATTTCACTTGTAATACAAAGCTAATGCTTTTGATCTACTACCTACATCTCTATGATAAAATTTAAGGGTAAGGATTCTCCGTTAATACCTTATCTATAAAGGCTCACAAATAGTAAAATATGTCCCTAAATTACTTAGGCATAATTATGATGTGATGCAGGTTTTCACTCACTGCAAGTGCTTGTGACTTCTCATGTGTAAGATATTGTACATTGCCGTGTTCTACCAAACATATTTACGTATTTTTACTTATCTCATTTCCTCATATCTTATTTCAATAGTTATACCTTCTTTTTATCTAGTTAATTCTAATATTTTATAGTTGATCAATCATCTTAATATTTTGTTCATCCCATACATCATTGTATCTATCAATTCTGCGAACAATTTAGCTGATCTGCAAGCCCCTTTCAAGGCCCTCTAAAGCCCCCTCCACATTTTCACCCTTGCACAATGATTTTTTGGATAGCCGTCACAACTGAAAAACATAGTAGACTAACTGCCTCTGCGCCTGACATGAACAAACCCAGCCTGGGGCCCAATTAGGATTTTCACGATCATTTTTGGTCATTTCAGAATAGTAAATGAGGTCAACATTTGCTAGAAGGTGGTGAGAACAGGGGGCCAGACATTCTAGCCACCCTTGGTTAATGACGTCTGTTGGCAGACCTAAACTCAAAACGTGTTTGCATTGTTATTAAACAAGAAAATCCTATTTGTAGCCCTGAAGCATAGGCAGCGCAAGGCAACTGTGGACTCAATAGATGGCATGGCACGCAGGCATTTTTTATTGTAGATTGGCATGGTGTGCAAATAATTGTTGCTGTTTACTGCACTTTGGGCTCATCCTGGGCCTCCACTATATCTATTTACGTTAAGCACTAGATCACATTAGCCATCCTGAGGCTGCCAGTTTTTTCTATCCGGTGTTTACAAATAGAAAAGAGATAAAGAATTGGTTTGTATTGAACAAACAAGAACTACACAAAAACGCACAAATAACATTGATAGGAAATTCAAATCATTTCAGTTATTTCAATATTATCTACATTAACTCACTATTTCACTTAATCTTTCCCCTTATAATTTACCATCAAATGCAAATAAAAAATTTAACTTAAAATCTAGAAATTAGTCATTGACAAAATTATATTTTCCAATACAAAAAGCAAAAACATCGGCTAAATAAAATGACCTTTCTCGTGGCGACTGTCCGCCTCAATAATAGTCTGAAATATTAAGAAAGGATTGGTATGATTTGTTAATTGAAAAAGACTAAATGATAATCTTTATCATTGCCATCCCCAATCAATGCCAACCTTAAACATCTAAGCATCAATCCGATATTAAAAGAAGTGGCACCGAAAGCTATCTTGGAGGCTCGTTACCGCTTGGTAACTGCAGTATAAAATGTGTCATTAGCACAGTTAAGGATGAAAACTAATTGAGATTTTGGATATGAAAACGGAGTTGCTCAAGAACAGAGGTACTTGCTATATTTAAAATCCAGTTCCTGGGCTGGCAGTCTCAAGGCCGGCTGTTGATACCAGAAACCACAGAGCCGCACCGAAATCAAACCATTTTTGTTGTGTTTATTAAGGATTGACAAGAGTTAATAGTTAGTTTCAATCCGTCACATGTGGTTTTCTATGTGTTGCTATAGTAAGTCAAATGGCAGATTCTGGCATTACAATATCAAAGGTGCTGTTGAAAATGGTGCGAGGGTGTTGTTCCAAAGATGTTGTTGAAAAATGGCACGGTAAAGTGTGATGACAAATATAGTTCTAATCAGTTAGACTCTGTTGCAACTCGCATTATATTCGAAAATTTGTTTTTAAAAATTTTACGTTGAAATTTGAAAGTTTCTGATCGATTTGGAGGCATTCACTGTTTTTATGTCAAGGGGTTCCCGTTTATGGACCAACAAATCTCTTGAGCTTTCGATACGTTTCGCTTTATTATTTACTAATTCTAATCGTCATCTTGATGAGATAACAGTCCATACTCAGAATCTGATAAACTCCTTTGTCTATTTAACATTGGAAATGGGCGATATTTACCATTTCTTCGTCGGCTAACTCGTTTTTCAAAGAGTCCATCGATTGTTTCAAATTTTGGCTTTTTGTATCTGAGAGAAGAAAAGTTTGTTTGAACATCGTCTCTTACACAACTAAAATACCAGAGCATAATCTGGGATTATGAAAGATAACAATTCCGTTTGTTTAATCTCGGAAACCAGATGGAAATAAAAAGCGTGTAAAGAGAGGCAAAATCTTTAGTTTCAGAGCATTTCTCGCAAAAAAAAATCCAGCTATGTGGTTCAAATCAATGTAGTTCTTACTTATTTTTATCAAACAACAACATTAATTTGAAAAACTTCAAGTAAAGACCATTCAAAGCAGTTTCAATTTCATAATGGTTTTTAGTAAAACTGTGCAACTCACATATACTGGAGAAAGCAAAGTTCCATAAAATTGATGGAAAGTGACAGCAAAATTTTGAAAAAACATTTTTCAGTTTGCAAAAAACCTATCGCATCACATCACATCACATCACATCACATCACATCACATCACATCACATCACATCACATCACATCACGTCACACCACGTCATGGTACACCATGCACGTTGCACAATGTCATGTCATGTCATGTCATGTCATCTCATCTCATGTCATGTCACGTCATATCATGTCATGTCGTGTAATTTAATATCATATCTTATCACTGAAAGTGGAGCATACCTTTTAAGCCATAAAGATGACGTAACAACGGATACAGACGACATTGCCATGGCAGCACTTGCCATCCACGGTTGTAGTACGAGTCCGACAGGTTGCAAGACGCCCGCTGCTATTGGAATTCCAATCATGTTATAAATGAGTGCAAAAATAAAATTGATGTGGATGCGACTAACGGTCTTTCGTGAGAGGTCAATTGCTGCTACGAAATCCAACAAATTGCTCTAAAATGGGAAAAAAACAAATTGGATAACGTTCTAGAGTACTGTGATTTTACAAAGGCTATCAGATTAAAGCATGTGATTTGGCGTAAAGCTGCACACTTTTCTGAACTCTGCTATCAATGTCCTGTTTCAGAATACATGATGTTACCTACAGTATAAAGTTTTATGGCAATTATTCCATTTAGAATTTGCATTTCACATTCGAACTGTATTTCAGATTTTCGTCAGGCGCGAAAAGGACATAACAAAATTCCATCTATCAAATGAACAATACTTCTATCACGTTCTGCAAGGCTTTCTAATTCTTTCATCAATGATTGGTGAGTTACTAAGATATCGTCATCAAAAGCTATGTAAAAATTTATAAAGTATCAATCTCTGTGTACCTTGATGAGAACAACATCCGCAGCTTCAACGGCAACATCAGTGCCAGTTCCAATAGCAACCCCTAAATCTGCTTGTGCCAACGCAGGTGAATCATTAATTCCATCGCCAACCATGGCAACAATATTTCCAGCCATTTGAAGACTTTTAACTTTTGTCACTTTGTGATTCGGTAACACACCAGCAAAGACAGTGTCAATACCCAGCTATTTAAAAAATCCAAAAAATCATAAGTTGTAGTAAACATCAACAACAATACTTAAAAGCAGTTTGATTTTTTACATAATCTAGTTTGAATTGTAGAACGACTGTAAAATATGTTACGCGTTTTCAGAAACGTAGACGCTTATGCCATACTCCTATGCCAATATACTTTCTACATGTAAGACAAAAGCATAGTGTCACCCAATACTTGAACTCGCAAAGCTTAGAAGCATGCATCAAGCTGTAGGTTTAGATAAAGTAGATAACTACAAAACAGGTACAACTGCATAATCTCGAGCGGAGAAAGGCGAAATCCGTGTTCTTAAATTGTCCTTAAACGTGATGGGGTCCACTCCAGTGAGTCGAACACTGGAGATAGCATTAGCTGGAAAGGCCCTCGTGTGCTAAAACGTCTTTAGTTAGTCTCTATACTGTTTGTTCTTTTTGCATCCAACCTTGCCATTACCTTAACATATCAATTAGGCAATGGCTGACATGGAGTATAAATACTAACCATAACGGTGCTACCCACTTATAAATTTTTTAGCCTCAACCGGGGACCAGCCAGAAATATATATATATATATTTGCTGATGAAGAGAGAGAGAGAGAGAGAGAGAGACGTCGATAGAAAGTGTTTTTTAGAAGTCTTTACATATATAGTACCTCAGTGGCTATTGCGTTAGCTGTCCTTTCATTGTCACCTGTCAGCAATATGACTTTCATTCCCATTTTATGCAAACTCCTAACAGCCAATTTCGATTCAGGTTTCAATGAATCTGCTATCGCCAGCGTTGCAACAAGTCTTCCTGCAAAATAATTTTCACAGATTCAGAAGATGTTCTGTCCTTTTAAATGAAAATATGAAAAAATGAAACAGCAAACGCTCATTTATGCGCCTGTAATATAGATGCAAATGGTGATATGTGATTCAGAAAACATCCTGCGTTCAAAGCGATCTTCTTAAGCCTAAAACATTAAGAAATAACACAATAATCTTACCATTTATGGCAACAAATACTCCTGTTTCTCCCTTTACCTCGTGGTCTCTTACAACTTGATCGGCATCGCTTGGAATTTCAATCTTTTGTTTGTTCATCAATTCCCTGTTCCCAATATATACGTCAAATGGTCCTTTTGTGTCAAAATCCATGTCATTGGCTATCTCATCAACGTCTAGATCTGGACACGAAATAAAAAGATAAATAGCCCTTCCTCTTGTACCTACGTATTGATATTAGTATTGCATCCCCTATCGCACTGCAAAATAGCCTAGGAGTAGGATCACAAGACGTTGAAGCTATGTTTCTGCGAATGTCTTTAACAAATTGATAGAAAAAATTGAGAAATACAATGAGCTTATTGTTTAGATTTATTCCCTAGTTCTCTTCATGCAATAAGTCAGAGATTCCAATACCGAATAGCATTTCATTACCTGATTACATGAGATAGCTCCAAAAAAAGTAAGGTTTTCACTTAGCGCATATGGTAAATGCACCATATTACCAAGGTGAAAGCATCAAATTCATAATGCAACATTAAGAATATTCAGCCTCAACCGATAATGTGATGATGTATGATATGTAATCTAGCACCTAACTGCTATGAAAAAGTAAATTGCTTACCTGTCAGATGTCTATTCATGCCTTTGTCGGCATCAGAATCATAAATGATGCCATTAATACGCACTTCCAGTGGACGTTGGTGATCAGAAGTGGGTGCAGCACCCTTCTTTAAAAAGTTAACATCATTGATTTTACATGATAAGCCATAGCCAGGAAGAGCCAAAAATGTGACGCACTTTCCTAAAGCTTCTAAGCCAAGAACCTGCGACAAAATAACAAGAGTGAAAGGTTTGGTAGCAATAGCAGCAACATTGTTAGAAAAACAACGCAGAACCCAATTTTGAACTTCTGGAGAAAGCGTGTGCGTTGGATTCAATGGTACATGTTATATTTACATTTAAAAGGCTTGAATGTAACATATTTTTCAAGGAATATGTGTGCTGTTCATTAGAAGCATTCTTTATTCTTCCTTCTAAACAACTCCTACTTCAGCCTCAAAAAACGTCAAGAGGAACATGGGGATTACAGATGATGATAATAGTCATAAAGCCAAAGTTTGGAGGCCCTTGCGCGTTTGGTAAGAGCACGTCAATCAAATGGTTATGCTTCATGGATCATGAAAACACACTAAATAGGAAAGGCAAAGAAAATGATGTCATTGAGAAAAGAAATTGAGAAAGCAAGGAAAAGAGATAATTATTGAGCCATTCTCATATAGAATTTCTAAAGTTTATAAAATCTAAACAGTCAAACAATTAAACAATCAACTAATTTATCTAAAAACTTAAAAGGATACAAAGATTGATCTACTCACCGAAAGAGCGTATTCTTTGACAGCGTTAGCCAACGGATGTTCACTTCTCGACTCAGCCGTTCCAATTAAAGCTAAAAGAAGCTTGAATGGCATTTTCTTAAGATCGCTGAACAAAGTTATATTAACTACCTTTGGCTTTCCATGGGTAACAGTTCCGGTTTTATCAAATATCACAGTGGTTATCTAAAACAAAGACAAATAAAAATTGTTAAGGCTACTTGGAAGATTTCTTGTTATGTTTGACAGGATGGCGAAGTTACAATACAATGAGGATAAAAAAGGATTGATAATGATGATGATGATGCTGATGATGATGATGATGTTTATGATGATGATGATGATGATGATGATGATGATGATGATGATGATGATGATGATGATGATGATGATGAAGATGATGATGATGATGTAATGCTGATGATGATGATGATGTAATGCTGATGATGATGATGATGATGATGATGATGATGTTGATGATGATTATTATTATTATTACGATGATGATGGTAATGCTGTAACTCATATTATATAATATAAGGATTTACTCGATGTTAAACTTATAGCAACATATTACTAACCTTATGCGCAACTTCTAATGGTTCTCCGCCTTTGATGAGTATACCATTCTGAGCCCCAACACCCGTACCAACCATGACAGCTGTAGGAGTAGCCAACCCTAATGCACAGGGACAGGCGATACAGAGTACAGATATGGCGCATCTAAATGCAAATTGCACCACAATTTCATTTGTTCCACGAAATGACGACTGCAATGAAAGGAGTGAAGTTATTACACTGAAACATCAGGCTGAGAATTGCCAAAAAAATGATATTGAAAAAGAAACATAATTAAATAAAACTTTAGAAAAGAAATACCAAAAAAAATATTGAAAAATAGGAGCAAAACAACAAAAAACAATAAAAATGAGAATCAAAACAAATAAAGTCACTTGCAATACAGAAATAAGAAACAAGTAAAAAAAACCTGAGGCTGAAATTAAACAGGAAAACAAGAAGCGCCAGGTTGCAACTGGGGCCAAGGGTTCATAAAAAAGGTTCTTAAGCAATTGTAAGAATTTGCAAATGAAATCATCAAAGGTTCTGCTTACCTGATAGTGCTTGCGAACCCAATCTGGATGGGTAAAACCAATTACAACCCAACACAGCAGTGTCACCAATGACAGAAAGACAATTGCTGGTACAAATATACCTGCTATTGTATCAGCAACACGCTGAATCGGAGCCTGAAAAAGTAAAAAAGGTTTCAGAAATGACAATTATGATTTCAGTATGATCGATTTTGTACAAATTTAACATGCTATATTGCCATGGTTTTCATTCTTCACAGAATTTTGAATGTAACTGATTCATTGCAGAGGTGGATATTCACTATCTCAAACAAAGTCAATACAAAAATTCTACTAAATATTAATTCATTATAGCTAGAACCACTTTGGGCTCCCATC
This sequence comes from Catostylus mosaicus, assembly GCA_964019065.1. Taxonomy (NCBI): domain Eukaryota; kingdom Metazoa; phylum Cnidaria; class Scyphozoa; order Rhizostomeae; family Catostylidae; genus Catostylus; species Catostylus mosaicus. The sequence goes on from OZ025186.1 coordinate 12,728,464, forward strand.
CAAAGACTTAAAAATTCATTATGTGTCAACAGTTTGTTTAACTATCGCTGCTACCTTCCACTGTACATTTTCCATTTAAGCTACGAATAATCAAAAAGTAGTGCCAAACTGGAATAAAATGCTCACATGGGAGATTCCTGCTTTATCCCAATTCAAAAACAATAAAAAAAAAACAATTTATGAGCTGAAAGCTGAATAACAGACTCCCTAGAGATCAGCAACGTCATAACTCTTCGTCATTTTTCTTCCTGAATTCTTTTTAATTACATTTAATGCTAATTAATAAAACTTGTTCACTATGAATAAACTTCATTTTCTAAAGTACAAGATACAAAAATTATTTAAAATGAAAATGGAATATTTCGCACACAGATTCAATTGCAATTTTGTAATGAAGGCTTTTCCATCATATTTGGTGACAGTCATTATAGAAACACTGTGTTCTTTTGAACTCACATACTGATTTTAAGAGGGAATTGTCTTACGCTGCAAAAACTCTTACCTTAGATGTTTGGGCATCTTCTACCAGTTTGACAATTTGCGACAAAGTTGAGTCCTGCCCAACATGTGTTGCTTCGATGAACAGAACCCCGTCTTGATTAATCGTTCCGCCAATGACACGGTCTTTAGCTGCCTTTGACACCGGCAGGGATTCGCCAGTTATAATTGATTCATCAACAGAAGACGATCCAAAACTAACATTGCCATCAACTGGGATCTTGCTACCCGGTTTAACCTGCAACAAATCATTATAGGTATTAAATCAAATCCAGGTATGACTCATATAAAGTCATCATCAAGATATTGGGAAGTAGGAGAATCTCTTCTGCTGGCATTTCAAAGACTTATGCTTAGAAATTGATTAGTATATTTAACGCATTTATGTTTGCTTAACTGGCTGTCCATTATTATGGAAAAGAGAAAAATTGACTACATCATCCTTACAATGTATTTCAAATTGTCCACGTAGATTCAATATCAGATTTTTAGAAAATGGCCGATTTGAGATGATTTAACAAACGAAATACAAAAGTTAAATGAAACTCTACATCATGAAAATGACAGAACAATGTTATTAAAAAATTGATGTGCATTTACGTGATCAGCTATAGAAAACAAGAAGTGTTCAAAGACGGTTAAAATGTGATACAAGCTACACACATATCGATATGAGCAAATTAAACCAGCGGCTGTCTCCCCCCCCCCCCTAAGAGATACACACTTACGGAAGTGATTTGATAAACAACAAACAAACATATATCTTTGCAATACTTGTCAATAAAACAAAATCATGCAATCATAGAGACAATCACCTCCAGAATATCACCTCTTTGTATAAGCTCAACATCAATTCTCTCCTCCCTAAAATGTAATAGATTATTAGCAGATGTCAAAAAATGGCGATGAACGCTTGACAAAAACGTCTACAGAGCTAACCCCTAAGGTACCTTAACAAATAAAAAACTGACCCAAACAAGGCATTAGTTTATTATTGGACATTTTAGACAAAAACAGAAATGAGAAGTAAAAAATTAAAATAGCAATAAGATTCATTTGCTATTCGGTTTCCAGCCAACAAGTGTAAATCGATTAAGATACCCTGGCCTCCTTTCGCTTTGATACTGAAATATTATCTTTTTACTCTCCAGTGCTCTCTGTACTCTTAAATATAAAATACCTAAGTTGGAAGAAAATGCAATATTTCTCAATGTGCATCTCCGCCTGCTACTGCTTCTATTTAGTTACGTTGCACGTAGGGTTTGCCATGAATAAATACTTCTCAAAAACACAGATAAAAACTGGCAAAAGATTTTTTATTTTTAGTCTTGGAGCTTTCAAGAAATCAGCTTCCAGTCATGTTTTCATATGAAAAGACAATAGCTTGTACATGATATACCTCGCTTCTCTGTTATGAACCGTAGCATATAATGGTCAACGAACTATTGGAAAAAGTCGACATGAACTCGTACCCCGTACCCCCTAAAGGGTAAAGCAAGGGACGATTGTTCTGTTTAAAGCATTGCTCAAAGGTTCAGGTCAAGGTCAAGGGTCAGGTCAGGTTAGAAACCTAGTTAGGCCGAGGGGTCATTTCATTCCAAGCCAAGTCAGTTCCGTTTGGTCCAATTCTCAGTTCCAACAAACTTTAACGCTACAAACATCAGACTATACTCACGAGATAATGTCTCTTGTTCCATCGACAAACTTTACCAGTACACCTTCGGTCGGCTGTAGAGAAAGAAGTCGGCTAAGAGCTTCTGATGTTTTACGCTTCGCAATATTTTCCAACCATCGTCCAAATGACACAAACGTGAACAGCATTGGCGGAGTTTCGAAGAAAGTCTTGGGGCTTACTTTTGAACGTTCAGCAATGGCAATAAACAGCACCATAACCTGAAAGCAAAAATCAACGAAATGAAAACAAGTGAACATAAGGTATTAAAAATCAAAGCAAAGTTGAAGACGCCGAACCCGGATGAGATCTAGAGGTCAAGACCTTGGAAAAATTCTTGGAAAAATTTCGAATGATGAAAGAAGGCGTATTTGTCCAAAATATTTTCAAAAGCAGAATGAAGCGCTCCTCTACCTCTGCATAGCTTGCGCAGTTAAATACGTTCACCGCATAGGATAGAGAATGATAGGAATGAGATAAATGTACATTGATGCATCAGGTATTTATTATATAAATTTTATAACAAATCCTAGCCTTTCTGATTGTCATTTTGGACATTCTCAGGTCGAACTAATATCAGTGCTAATACACAAACGAAAAACTCAACACGTTTGATATCATTGCAGTACAACAAGGTAACTTCTTTCGAGTCAAGTCTTCACCAATGTACTAGCTATAACCTCTGAGTTCAGCTTGTTTCAAGTTCCATAAATTATAACTCAAGCACAGCATGCATTTTAAATTTACTGTATCAAAAATTACCAAAATACTAAAAAAATAGCAATATTACATCAAACTGATGCAAAAAAATTGGGCAGCCTTCGGCTTTCAACGCTTTATTTCCGTGGTTGTACACCATTTACCGCTAAATTACATAAAAGATTTTTACTTACTGAGTAGAAGTAGGAAACTCCAGTGGCAAGAACGATTAGAACATCCATGTTAGCAGATTTGTGTTTCATTGATTTATATGCGGATATATAAAAATATTTGCCACCTACAAACTAAAAAGCAACACGTTATTAGTCTTGCAGTATGGCTAGAACTAATAACTAGGAACAAAGAAATCAAATATAACATCAAGGCAAAAAACACACTCACTCTTTTTCCAATGAAATTCAAATAAGTGTTGTTAAGATTCACTGTTCAAATTGCTATTTCACATTTATTTTTCTATGCAGAATTTTCCAATGTCAATAAATAAGGGTGCGGCATAAAATGAAGCTGAGAGTCGATTCTGTTTAAAAAAAGCAAGGTATGTCCATACAAAAAGGGTTAGTTCGAAGACAAAATATTTTTCCTAGTTCCTCACTTTCGGCAGCACATGTTGTTCGAAGCCATTAATTTTAATTTTAGGTATGTAGAAAACACTGGAGGACTGAAGGGTTGAAGCAGAGACATTTTTTTGGGGGGGGGGGGGTAACATAACAAGTATATGATAGCATGAACGTGCCATTTTTAGGGGGTACCTTTCTGGGAAATAAGGAATTATGGGTATACAATTTCAATAAAGTTGGAATGTACACATAATTATCGGTATACATTCTGGAAGAAGAAGAAATTTAGAATTATCATATGCATGAACTTGTGTTGAGCGGAAAAATGTTTTCAGTTTCTGAATTTTGAAGAAATTTTGTGTCAAAAACCTGTTGGGAAATGAAAGGAGCATATTCATTTGTACCTTGTCCTTCCCATTTTGCAGTATGACAATTACAATTTACCCCCTGATTCCTTGCAAAATAAAAAACCATGGAAAATAAAACAAATACTCATTCATACCTGAACTATAGTACATAGAACGAACAGTATAAGATTCTGTAGCGAAATACCATTGATGACCATGATATCGTGTATCTTAGAACCATGAATAGTGCGATGACTCAGGACCATGTATGTGACCGTAACGATGAAAACTGGTAAACCAAACACTAACGAACACAAAAATGAACTCTTCCATCTACAAAAATAAGAAAACTTATTTGTTCATGCTCTACTAAAATCACTGCTAAAGCAAATATTACTATCGTCAGTTTCTCAATCTGCAGACAAAACTGTTTCGTCGTTCTTGGGCTCATTAGTGCAGCACAGGGCTTGCCTGCGAGACAACCCTAGCCATACTATTTGAGCAACAACGTTTAGAGAGTCGGTAGTGAGATCTTCTGGTACATTGTCAGCTATATTATTGCAATGATTATAGGATGATTAATCTTTCATAAAAATGCCTTTCCACGCAGCAAAATCACATACATCTAGGCAGGGTTTACCAATATGGATCTACCTCAAAATATAAAATAAGATGATGTCCCCGTTCGTTGCAGCCACTTAAATAACCAAGGGCTGAAAACAGTGGAAGATAAAGATATAATGAAGGTACTAACTGTAGAATTTCATCGTGGTGAGTTGTGATTTTCTCCCTCTTTGAGGCAAGAGATGCATCCGGAAAACCAGATTTTCTAACGACATCTAGTATGTCACGAGCACCAGTCACTGAAGGTTCATAATAAATTTTGGCCGTTTTCGATGGGGAATCAACTGTCACTGAAGTAACTCCTTGCTTCTTCTGGACAACGCTAGTCAGTAAAAATATTGACGATTCATCATCCATGTTCGGTACCTGTAAGGAATTAAAGGCACTGGCTTTGTAGTCAACCATATTAGAATGAGAATAGCAACATTGTAAGCTTGCATAAGAATAACAAAACAACAACCTTTCTTAGTCAAAAGTAGCCTTCAAAAAAGTCAAACAAAAAGCCCGCAAAATTTCTATCCTTTGTCTACGTTACTATGAGATACATGAGATATAAAATGCTGCAAAAACAAAGGAATTTGCTACGGTGACCAACACCAAATGTCAACGAAATTCTTTAAACGTTTCTCTGGGTGTATTAAAACACTGTTACGCTGGCACGGATAGAGTTTCCATTTGTGTCCTTAAGGAAGCACACACAGAATTTCCGTTTCAGTTATTTGGGGGCGGGGTGACCCCAGGAGCCAATCATTCAGCAAGAATTTAGCAAGAAAAAGGCAGCGACATAGAACTTAAAGAAGGGCAAAATAAGAAACTGTGTATCTTTTTTCAAATACTCGGCCATTTCCCCTTTTCTCGATACATTTACAACACCCCTTATTATCGCCCCTCCCTTCAGGAGTCCTGTCATATAAAAGGTTGGTGAAAGAATTTTTTTACCGAAAATGTTCCTTGGTGTATATCAGTATATAAGATAGGATAAGTTAAAGAAATTACGGTCAAGTTTAAAGAAATAACGGTCAAGTAAAGAACCAGTATGTCAAGAAAAGAAATTTAAAGAAGATGAAAATAAATAAGAAAGAAAAATAGATCGAGGATCTTCAAACATTATTTCACGGAAAAGGTAAACATTATAATCCTCCTACCCCCAAAGGTAACTTTAAAATCCCCCTTCTCCCATCCACCTGATGAAACGACGAGAGCACTTCAATAAAGATGGATGAATTAGTAAACAAAATCCGCCAATGACAATAGATTAGGAGATTGCATCTAATCCTTAGTTTCATCCGATCATACTAAAGCAACTTCATAATTGTAAAAGACAAGAGAACCAATTTCATTTTGAACGTTACAAATATAACATAATCATTTACGCGTAACGTAGCAGATACAGCGTGAAACTCCATACCCCATAAAATCTATGTAACAGCCTGTCACGAAAAAGTTGGACACCCTACCCTACCCCCAACCGTTACGCACCTTATGAACGAGCTCTAGAGTAAAGATATATGCTGATATATCAGTCATTATCTTTCATTCTTTGGATATTTGTTTACGTTCTTTAAAGAATTGGATTCCAGGGTAGCCATTATAATCCTTGTAGTGAAGTGGATTAGCAATTTATTGATTTCGTTTCAGTGAGATTTTTTATTTTTTGTGCGATTTAGTATTTCAAAAAACATGTCAGCAGAATAAAGTAAGGTAAATAAAAGTAAAACAACATGAAACCTAAGTAAATACATTAAAGTAAAATTTAGGAAAGCAAAGCGGTGTAAAAAGTAAAATTGATGACATCAAGACGTATTTAAAAATACCAAATTCCAATTCTGTCCCTTTTTTCAGGCCACTAAGAACACGCATGAAGGATCCGTCAAAACAGTACCAAAATAACTTTACCGCTCACTAATTTCGTCAACAAACCATCACCATCTTCTAACGACAAATTCATTAATTATAATCCTCCTATGCCTCTCGCCTTCTGCAACGACGAGGTAACCGGAAAATTGAAATGATCGTTTTACTTTCTATCCATCCAATCAAAAAGCTTAAAACAGTTGGTAATCTGGATCCTTCTAAAGAAAAGTTACGATAAGAAAGTGACTTATAAGACGGGGGTCTATGAGGCTTCAAGAAAGTTAAGAAAGTTCAGTACTGTGTTTCTCCAACCTAAGAAAGTATGATAAGAAAGTAAGGAAGTCTGGACACTGGGATCATTTCGTACTTTCGATTAAAGAAACTGTGTTGCTGCAGAAGCACTTTTTCCATACGCCGATAAACGACACGGTTACACAGCCACTAATGTGTCTGGAAAGCAATTTCCCAAACTTCTAGCGAAATGTTGCCCATCACATCTCAAATACCTGTAAATTCTAAAGCAGTTATTGTTTATATCCAGCGTATCAAGGGTAACGGTCTTATTGCCCCCTGACCGCCTTCCTTTACAAAAATCTCTTGTATCCTCCTCTGTAGCTTCTAGAAAGGGGTATTCAGAAGAAATTAATCCTATAAGAAAGGGTTCTTGCTTTACTTCCTGAGCACATGATTTCAAAATTGGATAGACCGAGGTTAAATGGGACGCTTCATTCAAGAAACAAGGGCACTTCTCCGAATCACGTCTAAATCAATTCTAAACCCAGACCAAAGTGTCTCTGATAAAATAATTTTCATTAGAATCTTCGAAGGGAATCGAAAGAATCCTAATCAACATGTTCCTGTGCAAGTTTCAGGCTATTGAGTTCCAGATAGCAAGAAAGAGCGCAGTTCCACAAAAGTTAAGGGAGATGTGGCTTTACTGTCTTGCCCCCCTCACCCTCATTGTGATGATCTCCATCTAGATATAATCCCGGATACTATCGTAAGAAACTTTTAAAGCATATCTTGGTACCCCAATGCAAAATAGCAAAAATCATTTCCGCATTCAGTTCTTTATTTCTCGATTGTCTCAACACAAAAACTGTGGAATCTTAATCGTTATTAGATAACAAAATTCCCTGTGTTCTTTTGAATTAAGTTATTTATTCCAATCAATTTTATCGTTTCAACTTCCCGGTTTGTGGTCTGAGCCTAAGATACAATGACTTAAAAGTGCTGGCTCAATGGCTCAATCACAGTGTAAATCATTATCAATAAATAACACCGGCCCAAAATATCCATGCGAAGAACCTGAGAAAATAAAGGATAGAAGGGAGTAAGGCAATAGTTTTCATGAATACCAAATTTCGAGAAAGAAGAACTTTTCAGTGATTTTACAAGCGAATTTACCCCCCAACGTCGCCTTTAGTTGGCAATATTTTTACCTCTGCTCTTGATATGTGAGCCCTGTACCGACGAAAAGCAGTGAGTGAACAAGCTACCAACGAAATCAATGACAGCTGGGGAGTGTTGTCTCCCCTCCCCCCCCCCCCTACACACAAATACACTGGTACCTCATACATCTTCCCCAGTACATGAATTTCAACCAGTGCAAATATAGCAGGAGCGCCTTGTTAGAAACTGTTATCTCGTGAATTGCAACTGAAGAATTAAGGGTCTGAGTTACGCATGAAATTGATATTAAACATTCTCATTAAACTTACCTGAATTTCAACAGCGTTTTCACCAGCAGATGCTTCTAAAATGTCAGCACCAAAACCAAGATCTTTGATGTAGTTTTGAAGTTCTTTTTCATCAATCACATCTGCCTGATAAACGATTTCTGCCTTCTGTGCTAACAAACTAACGAGGACCGATGTTACGCCTGAAAAACATGGTCTGCATTATACTTTCAAGGTCAATGACAATATTCTTCACTGCTATCATACATTAAACCACGAGGCAAGCCAATTGAAACACTAATTAATGAAGTTTGGAATCTTAGTACAATATTACACCGATGTAAAAGTCGCTGCAAGTTAAACGTCAGATGATTATGGTCAGTTCCTGTATTGGCTCATCGCGCTTCCGTGAAAATTTTTAGTTTCATTTTCACTTTTTTGCAACAGTACAAAATTAACTACTTCGTGTGGGTCAAAGTTGAAGAAAGGGGGTCAATATCACTTGACAGAGGGGCAAATGGAATACGGGAGTCAAAACCCATGGGGGCTGTTAAGCAGAAAAAGACTCCCATCAGACTAATGGCTAGCTACAACGACCTATTTATGATTTGTCTCAAAGATAATGAAACGAATTGCTCAAATAAAGAGCAATGTATGATTTTGGGATGAAAATTTATTACTTGCCAGTAATTTAACAATTCTCTGAATGGGACGTTACACGTTGAAATATGTGTACGAGGCAGACGGTTCAAATTCAAAAATCATATATATAACAGACATAGCAAAATTAAAACGTGTGCATAACACTACATTACAATTTGTAAAGGCGTGAAGTTACTTTAAAGGCCTCAAAGTGAAAAAGGACCTCAAATCAAATCATAGGGCGCAATGAGGGGTGCAGGGTTGGGAAATCCCTTCTATAATTGCATCATCAGGTCGCAGCTGGTAGTTGATTACTTTAGAACGCGTTTGTAACGTGTTCGCTCATTTCACTTGCAAGAGTCAATCCCAAGCCTTGAAAGCCCCTCAACAGCCAGTTTTGGAATAATCGGCCTTGACTAGCAAAAAAACAGCATTATTTTCTAAGGGAACTAACTTCCAAACTTATATCCATCAGGTGACGCCTTTAGACGAGGAGTGCACCGAATGATAACCGCAAAATATATGTTTGCAATCAGATATACCCTGGATGTGATTTCAGTTCTTCGAACTTACGAAAATTACTTTCACTCTTAGGGAATTCAAAGGTTACATATGACCTCCGATCATTCATATATCATCTGATACAGAAACTCTTTGATATGCCCAGACTTGACCATATACCAGGAATTAACAGGATTAGTCCAACCCTTCAACAACCCTGAAAGCCTTTATTTGCTCAAATGAATAGAACATGGATGGGTTATTTCAGGCAGTATACATGACTGGGTTTATTTTATTTAAAAACAATTCCCCTTTTTATGAAAATATTGTCTGCTATGGTCTTCATTTGTCAACTAAAAAAGAATAACAAATGACTTCAAAGTGTCCTTCAAAGGGTTCCCTGGGTGCCAGATCCACCCAGGGTAACCAAAGGTGTTGCACTATTAAAATTGACTTCTGCAAATTTTATAAAACTAATCCGAAAGCTTCACCTAAAGCAATCAATAATTTCATTTCACCCTGGGGGCTCACTGGAACAGGCATCACTTTAGATGGGTTTTTTTTGGGGGGGGATGGCTCCACCTCCAAACTATGAAAATATCTTCTTCTTGTAGGGCAAAAATAGGAGCTGCTGGGCAGGTCTTAGCTTCAAAGTGGGCGATTTTTACAATTTTGAAAAGGCCAAGATTGATTTTTGCAAGGCAGAAGTGCCATCACCCTCCCAATACTAAGCATGAAGTGACGCCCCTGTCACTGGAGATAGGAGGGAGCCTAAAAGGTGCTGGAGCGTGTTATAAGACATACTGAATATAAACCACAATGATAAATTGATATAACCCATTCGCACAGAGGAAGAAAAATGACAAGTTGGACTATATGGGGCGCTAGGGGGCTACAGCAATCAATTTATGAAAGACCAATAAAATAATGTAAAAATCTATAGTCTCCACAACTAAGGGGCCCAGCCCCCCTGAGACCTCATGCTTCACAAATTTGATACAAACCTAAAGATGACATGTGCACTGTTGTTCTACCATGCTTTGCTTTATTGCAATATCATTATAACATATAACTAATAACAGCACTTATGACAATAAGGGTTAACTAAGCCCGAGGTCATTATACTACTAACGACAAGGCTATTAAGCTGAATTCCCGCTGGAGGCAGCATCAAGCGATGCGGCACGACGGTTTGCGGCGCGGCAAAAGCGCTAGGGTCATGCTCACATAAAAAGCGTTTTTGTTAAGACAAATATGGCTTTCACATATGGCAATATGCAGAGTTGGGAAACATTACGGTGAAACTGTTGCTGGCTTGAGAAAGGTTCACGAAAAACAATAGAAACTCTTATGACACTACCAAGCCATGCCTATTTTCTTCTGTTTTTTTAGGAAGGTTTGCCTTCCGACATATTATTTCTCGGAGGAAGGTTAACAACTTTTCTGGACTTTTGACGATATGCTATTAGCAGTGGCCTATCGTAACAGCTTAATTTCGTTAATGCTCCTTCGTGAGAATGAAGGAAGACTGTGATCTTGGGTAAGACAGTTACAGTAGTCTCGAGAACAACATGGGCATTACAATAGCCTTATACAAGAAATGAGGTAGTTCCTTGTAATCTTGCCTACTTGCGTCATACAAGCAAGGATTATTCCTTACCGCCTCGATCAATTTTTCCTTTTAGCATTTTTAGCTGCCATTTTAAATCGTGAAATACTGTCTCTTCACGATCCGTTGGCTATGTGGTGGAGCATTTTGATGCACATTGGGAAAAAAACGCAAGGCTGGCGCGATCATGCATCATAAAACGCAATCCTTATTTGGGGCAGCGGTAAGAAAAATGCCTTCAATGTGAATTCAGCTAGCATTTTCTCGCTCTAGAAATTAATTTCTAAACAACTCATGGTTAACATAATTATCAATAAACCCTCTCTTAATTTACTCGTTTATACAATTATACAATCAACCTTCAATATGCAGGAACTCGTGTCAGCTACCCGGTCACATGACCTAGATATTTCAAAGCGAGTTCATGTCAGATGTCCTCCCACATATTCCAATGAGCTGCATAATTATCACATAATTTTCTTCTCTTTTACTTGATTAGCGGAATTGACTAGCTCAAATTAATTATCTTTAAATCATAATAAAAGGATACTATATGATAATAGAACGGGCAACACGTAGGGACACGGGTTCGAAACAAACGGCGACAAAATCAATGTATCGTGCTAAAATCATGCACCGCATTGCTTCGTTTATCATCATTTAAGCCCTTCGTCGCAAGAAGTCTTCGAATAACCGGGAATCAACCTGTCTTTTTGTTCTGTACTTTACATGCTACATCGTATACTATGATATATGTAAGATCGAATGAAAGTTAGGCGTATAAGATGGCTGCAGATATGCTCTACTAATGAGAAGAACTCAATCGGATACGCGTTTTTAAAAAGAACTTGGTTTTATTTTCAGCCCAACATTCTTTTCTTTCAAATAATTTCAACCTCAATTTTGTTATTTTTGTCTTATTCGCTGTGTTGCAAATAAAATGTTAATAAGTGATGGTGTTGAATTAACTCTGTTACAATGAATTTGTTTAATGATATTAATGCAATATTTTCTTGTCTTTTGTTTTGTTGCTATGCTTTAGTTGCTATTAGGATTTCATTTCTTAAGTTTTGTTGAATTTCAGCCAACTTTGTTTCATGCGTTCTTTTATTTTTGGGCATATCTCAGACTGATGATTCTTTTAAAGCTTGTTCTTTAAAAAGGGGGTGGGGACAAAAATCGACAGAGATAGCATGAAATAACTCACACATTTTTACAAAAATTTTGCATGGCTAGGATCGCATAATCTGATAGAATATTAGATATCTGAAGCTGATTAACATACAGCCTGCATCGTGGTCAGTGAATGTGAAAGTATGCCTAGTCAGAAGATCTCGTGTTTTTATGAACTTGCTAATGGTCAATGCAATGGTTTCACTGATCCCCCGATTGGAATCGCTTTAGTTGCCAACAATGGATGAAAAATGGGGATGAATACATAAAGCAATAATTCAAATTTCATTTCATTTCATTTTAATTTATCTAAACAGGGTAAAGCTATCAATTATATATAAATTGCTTTACAAGCTGCCCTGTGCAAAAAAAACATAATCCCTTAAAAATTTATAATATGCGATATACAAGATAGAAATAACAAAGTAAAAGTATATGATTAAAAAATTGTCGATCGGCAGGAATAAAATAGGTTCCTTATGTTCTAGAGTTTTCGAGACAGATTTTAAATTGTTTGAAATTTTTCGATAATTTTGGTTAAATCACACATAGCATGATAGTAATTAGTGACAGTGATTATGAAATTGACCATTCAGATTCATATGTTGGTTTTCTGCTAATAAAATCAAGAGGCAGAACATAAAACTGTCAAGTTTCTACAGGCGATGATTTTCTAGCTTCATCCTTCTTTGCATCCTAATACATTTTTGGAGATGGACCCCTCCCCTAATTACACGAGCTAAAATGGATCGGATCTAAACTGGATCCGATCTACTTTTGGTACGAATATACCTTGAGTTTGCACGAGATATCGCAGATCTGATCCAGCTCTGGTCAGCTATCCGACCGACTTCTGGATCTCTTTCAACGTAGATTCAGTTTAGATCCGCACAAAAAGTAGATCGCATCCAGTTTAGCTCCGATCCAATTTTGCTCGTGTAAACGTAGACATAGTTTCTGCAACGCGGATAACAAATGACTATATCAGAATCCTTAATAAATAGGTTTAATCATTTACTTGGGACGAAAAGGTAATAATTCTAGGCCCGGTTAGTAACAATACTTAATAAGGACATCTTACCTGCTTTTTTCGAAACCTCCCTTTCAATTTTGGCGACACATGATGAGCAGCTCATTCCAGTCACATGGAAAATGCCTTTAGTTGTTGCTGTCGGGTCCATGGCGTTTAACGGTACGGAGACTAGGCCATCAGGTTGCTTTGGGTTGAAGTGTACGCCAGTTTTGAGGTTCGGCGGGGCGACTTGCCTAAACCTGACGCTTAGTTGTGGGCTTGAAAGTGGCGACGACGTTGGACTCAGATTGAAAACCTGGCTTCCTGACCCTAGAATAGGAGTGGATAATATCAGTAAATTAATATTCAAAGATTTTATAGAGGCTCGAGACTATTTCTAATGAATTTTTCATGAGCAACAGAATAGCAATGAAATGGGAGTGGCTAATCACCCATTCTCTATTGAAGCTATTACAAACATCATTATTACTTTAATATCATTGCTAAATTATTGAAAATTCTGATACTGTATGATTTCATTTTTCATTACCAATCTCATTGTAGGATATATCTTGACAAAGTTAAACGAACCACGGATTAATCTTTATTTGCTAAATTTTGGGAAGAAAGAGAAGATTTGAGATGTAAATATAAGCGCGGGGCAGACATAAATTCTGCGAACTTTCGTTTTAAACGCCAACGGTTAAAGCAAGGTTTGATTAAATCTACTAAGCTGCTTAAAGAGGGGAAGTAGATACTTTGCCTCCAATGATGGGACATTATCGAACATTTCACGTGGTTCTTCTCGGCAGTACCGTACGCCACTGCAGCAACCATAGTGTCCCCCGCAGCAGTAATTCATACAATGAATGAATGAAAGAAGTCAGAGGGGAGTTTGTTTGTCTTTCCAAGGCAAATTAAATTAGAGATGGGAAATGAGTAAAATATTATTTAAATGATACCATTCCTAAAATATTTGGAACTAGTAAAAATTGTCCTTTTTATGTAAACTATAATTTTTTCAATTGTAGTGACTCAAACAAAGTACTTCAGTGTCTATCCATTGGTCCCGATACGTATATCAGGACCCTTTGTTTTGATAGTTTGAAAAAATATGCACGAACCTATTGCTACAATAATTCTGCCTTATCTCACTAAACCTTGCCACCCGTTTTTCGGTTATAGTTTTAAATATCAAAAACCCGAAATGTCATACCAGACAGCGTCAAAAGGACAAACGTTTATGGTACAGGGTCACATAAAAAACTACGAAAACCATTGCTTTTAAAAGCATATAAAAGTGATCATCCCTGGTAAAAAGCATGCCAATATGTACTCTACATATACATATGTGTACAGATTCATTAGATTTGTTCGGTTAAGCATATTGCAATCAAAAAATTACTTGAGACATAGCATATATCAAGCTGTTCGATCATTTTTTAAACGTAAACAAACAGTAAAATTACAAGTACTTTCTTATTCAGTCATAACTTTGAATCTTGAGCTAGATTTACTTTGAAACGATTATTAAGTGGTAACAGAGGTAAATCCACTAATATATTGAAAAATAAGGAATGTCTGAATGAATGGTTAAGTAAAAGCTGCACTTGTTTTTAAGTCAAAGAGGAAAACACCATAGCAATTAACGAAGTTTAAAACCTGTTTAAAAAATTCAAATAACAGAAAATCATACTTCAGTCTAAGTTCAAGCCTGCCTAGAATTTTAATTTAAGCTTCAAGGTTTTAGTCTCCATATTCTGATCAACTATATTTTATCAAAAACACTATGTGTAATATTCGCTTGCTATAGCAACAAACCATCAAATATAAGGCGAAATACTCCTTACTTTAAACGTCATTTGAAAACAAGGCACCAAATGTAATTTAAAAACCAATCAATGCTGAAATATCAGCGAGTTTCTTGCACGATGTCTATTTTCAAATCGTTCAAACAACAGTACATAAAACAATGAATAGACAGCTGATAGCAGTCTTGTGTATGAGTTCTCCACTTCGAGTTCAACTCGTTAATAATGTATGACAATTCCGGCAAAATCCTACATTCCTTTTCAATCTTGTCCGTTAATCAATGGCTTTAGGTCTCCGACTTACAAATTTACAGAGTTCAAACAATAGAAGCAGCGAGATAGTAGCAAAAGTAAAGAAAAAAGCCACAAAGGTGGAAATTTTTCAATTAAGAAAGGTCGTTTTGTAAAATATGTAAGACTTTTTTGCTGTAATTGTAGCAATGACAGAAAATATTTCCATATGGACTCTATATCAGTACTTGAAGTGATTTAGGGGCCGAGGGCCATTAAGAGGTTTCCACAAACTGATCCGTGTAATGCAGTATCGAGAAAATTTGGTTTAAATTTAATTCATGCGAGTCTTATGAAACAGGCCTAAATTACATGTTATAACTGCATAAACTTTTTACAAGCAGTTTTTAAACAACATTAAGTAACATCAACATGACAATTATTAAGAAACACTTGAATTCAAAAAAATTTCACAAAATTTCGTGGAGGCCCCCATAGGGGCCCAATGTTTGGGGGGCCCTTAGTTTTACGCTTAAAGGTGCACACCGCGCGTTACGCCACTGAGTACGACCCAAAGAAACAAAAAACTACGCAGATTGACGGGCGTAAATGAATCAGTGTCGGATTAGATTTTCAATTGATAAATAGTTAACCCTATGGCTCGAAAATAATTAATTGTGTACAATTATTTGCGAGTATGAAGGCCTACTAGAATGACATGAGAAAGGCTTGATATGCATCACATGCAAATAGGGCAATGTAGTAGAGAAAACTAAATTAATGAAAGGGAAAGCAAATTACGCAAAATCAAGGAACAAGAAATTAAAGTAAAGCAAAGTTATTTGCCCCGCCCCCATAAATCCAACGATCGTATCAGTACAGCACTAAAAATTCCACATATGTTGCCCTTCCCACTAATATAGTCCTTATGAAATAACACTGTACGTATCTAAAAAAATTGGAAAATCAAATCTTACCTCAATTGAGATTCTCTACATTTTTCAATTTCAAAACTTGAAGAGAGCGATTTGAACTGATAATAAATAATTTATTAAATTCGCTTCGAGTCCGAAATGTTGTTATGAAATCGATAGGAAATCTCACCATATTTGAATTTCGAGGGATAGAAGGATAGCATATGCTTACGCTACTGCATCACTCACTGCAAACGTTGCATTTGTAGAATTTCATAGTTGAGAACACCTATTGTTACTAAATAAACTGTGGCAGTCAAGTTTTGCATTCTGCTCATTTTGCGACTTGGGTAGTGATCGTGGTTACATTAACCTTTCTTTATCGTATTGAAAACATTTTGCAAACACAAAAATAACTCACGCGTGGATATTTAATAAATGTTGGCTTTGTATTCGAAATAAAGGAGAATTTGCGTGACAAACAAAATAATTTCAAGCGGGCAACAGAGCTGTTGCAGACAATGAATTCGGTTAAAAAAGCGGTAGACAATGCAACACGAATTCGAAAAATGGCGGGGAAATCATTCTTATAGTGTACGGAGGACGTTGAAAGTAGAAACTTTGGTATTGCTAAAATTGCTTTGAGGCCAGGCAGCCAGTCAGTTAGCTAGCTGGCTAGTTAGTAAGTATCCTGCGTTTGAACTTGCCTTTCAGCATAATTAACTATGGTTTTTCAATGAAAGGCAAAATTCTCCTTTCTTCCAGTGACCATAGCACCATATGAGCACAATTCAATGTGCGTGAATTTTGCAATCATGAGAACAACCCTAGAGCAAAACGGTTATCAAAACATTACCACAATGTTCTTTACAATCAAGCTAGAGTATAAAATAGATAAAAGTATTTGGAAAAAACAGCTACTTGACTTACTAGATCGACTGATCCTTGCCTCAAACCCCATATCATCAATTTCATCACAAATTTTCTCTGCCGTTATCAGATCTGGTTCGTAAAATACAACTGCGTTTTCACTTTCCAGCGACACTTTGATGCTGACAATACCAGAAACATCAGATATCATCTTCTCAATAGACTGAACACATGAATTGCATGTCATGCCAGTAATCCCGATGACAGCCTTTACTGCTTTCCTGTCCGTCTCCTCTGGATGGTTCGCTGGTGTCGCATCAAAGCCCATATCCGAGATCGCTTCAACAAGTGTATCCACAGTTTCTTTGCTCGGGTAGTATTTGATAGTGGCCGTTTTCCCGGCAAGTGATACTTTAATCTCAGCCACCCCGGCACGATCACCAACGACACTTTCAATACTATCAACACATGACATGCAAACCATCCCTTCAACATTGATTATCGTTTCTAGCACATCATCAGAATCACCACTAGCATCTTCATCATCTTCATCAACCGATGGGCTAGCTTCATATCCTATATCTTCTATCGCCTGACAGAGCTTCTCAATATTTGTTAAGCTAGGATCGTACACTATTTCGGCAAGCTCCTTTTGAAGGAATACATTGATACGAATAACGCCGGTCTGCCTCCCAATCTGTCCCTCAATCGTCCTGACACATACCATGTTCACCATTTTGCCAATCTTGATTGACGCCAAGATGCTGCCGACATCCATCAATTAATAAAACACATTTTCACAATCATAAAAACCCAAAATTCTCATAAAACGTCAGTTCATATTTCTTCATTTTCAAAGGCAAATGCAATGATGGCTTTTGAAGAATCTGGAAAAATAAAAGTCCACATTAATTGTTTTTAAATGTACAGCTAACTTGTTATTGCAAAACATGCAATGTTCCATATAAGGGAAAATGCAAAATTTACTTTACAACATGGCCAGTGGGAAAAGAAAATTCGTCCAGAAAAATCTGCTGACCATGTAATGAAAAAAATGTTTCACTTTCCCTACGCGAGATTCGGCAATAACACATCATCTTGCAGTCAATCTAAATTTCGAGAAAACATCTACTGATAAAAAATTCTGGATCATTGGGCAAGCAAGATAGTCTTTACATTTTGGAGTTTTCAAATCTGCTTCTATAAAAAAATAAATCCCTGATTTGCATAGACCAGTTCGTTTTCTCTTGGACTTTTAATCAAGGAGAGGCGTGAGTGGGCATAGCCTGTGTCACAGGCGACCGGGTAGAGTGGGCACAGATTAGTCAAAACAAATAGCCAACCACGCTTTGGTTTACTCCTCGTTTGCTTGCCCTTCTGCATATGCTTATTTATCTCGTTAGCAGTTTAGTCATAATCCGATGTTTTTATGCTCTGAGGAGCGATAGGCGAATAATATGATCGTCAGTATGCTGAACAATGTGTCCAATTTTTCGAGGTTTTTGAACTTTTGCAAGCAATTCTTATCTTTTAACCCAGAACATTTGGGCTCATAGGTTAGTAAACGAAGATTTCTTAGACGCCATGATAATAGAACAAAGCTGATGGGTGGGGATCATAAACAATCGAGAAAAACATTCGTTAAGAGCAAAAAGGAAAATCAAACCCAACTAATAAATTGCATAATCCATTACATTTTATCGTATAAATCCCTCAAATTAGTAGGATATGAGAAACACAGAAACAGTTTCTGCAGTTTCAGATTGATGTTTTCGTGAACTTGCGTTCGTTTTTCATGCTGACGGAGTTCTTCAGTTTTAGTTCGAATAGCAATTCGCTAAATTTCTATGTCCCAAGAATCTATCGGCATCAAGTTGGTCGCTTATAAGGAACTACAAAAAGAAGTGACTGGATAAAAATATACTTTATTGAAATATATCACCGTTTGGTTTTCAAGAAAAATTTTGAATGTATTGTTCCATTATCAGGCTTTTCTGTAAAAACGAAAAGACAAAAGTCTGTGATAAAAATATCATGAAGATTACCAGAAAAGCGATATATCACATAATCCGATCAATTTATTCATAATGCACCTGCTTTCAATCCAGCTTTTTCTGACCATTCATTCTCAGAGAATTTGATTATATTAACTGCTGATAAATTCATTTCTTTACTCGAATCGAAATTAATCAATAATTAATCATTCCCTTCGGCTTTCTTCAGTCTCTTCATTGACCTGCATAAGACCTCCATCAAAATATTGTACCATTCATTCTACTCCTCTCAAAGTTAACTTCAAGTTGTTTATCACAACCATGACCACTTAACACAAATTGTTTTATATTTGCTGCAAATAATTTCAACCAATGCTCCCATAAAATTTTACCAAAATCATTAGAAAAATAAAAAAAAAAGGATAAATCTGTCTCACCCTTATCTACAGCTCCTATATAATAATCAAAAAGTACGGAAATAATAAGGTATATCGGTAAACAGAACTCTAAACAGCATGTTTAATTGCTATCAAATGTTAACTTGGCATGGGCAGGTGCCTTATTGTTAGCATTTGTTCCCATGTACATAGCCAAAGAAAAAATATGAAATGAGGAATGTTTTTCTTTCAGGAACTGCTAGAAAGATGGTAATTCATTTCATTGTCAATATCATTCATGTAGAAACTGTGGAGGTGGTGATGATGATGATGATGATGATGATTATGTTGATTATGATTATGATTATGATTATGATAATGATTGTGATGATCATGATGACAATGATGAGGATAATGATGAGGATGATGATGAGGATAATGATGAGGATAATGATGATGATGATGATGATGATGATGATGATGATGATGATGATGATGATGATGATGATGATGATGATGATGATGATGATGATGATGATGAAAGTTATTCATAGAGAGGCAGCACATCTGGGCAATATTCACAGAAAAGGTGAAATAATATCTGTTTTCCACAGTAGCAAATTTTAATGAATGGGAAATGAGTTCATTCAAAATAAGGCAATTCCAATAAGGCAAAACAAAATACAACCAAAAAAGCAGGATACACAAGATGAAAAGAGATAAATTAGTATATTTCACACAAGCAGAGGGAGGCTTTTTCAGGACGGTTTGATTTTACTACCCTACAGAAGCTCTAAATTGCTTTTTTTGGTATTTTTCTTTATTTTTCATAAAATCCTTGAGTTCCTGCTAGCCCATTCCCCAGTCTCAAGGGAAACAACAATCACCTTTCAAACACAACACAACATTTACAATCAATTTTTAAATGATATTAACTTTTATAAAATATTATCTGCATTTTGTACCCTTCTGCACACCAGATTATGAGCAGAAGAGTTCAGAATTTGTCACCACTGCACAAAAGTAGTGCTGACTACAACATCGATAGAGTGTGATATGTATATTTTGCAGAAGTTTGAACAATAAGAATAAGTATATATTCATTGCCATTCCAAAGCGTTGCACCAGTTACATCTTATGACTGTAAAAAGTGGATGAACCCTTTGCAGCAAAATAATGTCTAATATCAAAATACTTTAATCAAAATTCAATTTTCATTTAATATGAGCACCCGCTGATGTGATAATTCAGTTTCTATGTAATTTCTTTTTGTATTTGTAAATGTAGTCTTTATTGAAAGTGTATGTAGTGGAATTTTAAAATATGAAAGTGAACTAAATTGAACTGAACTGATAGCTGAGCCAAAATGCCATATACATATAAACTTGTGAAGGGATCATGGAAAAGAAAAAAAATTTTAACAGAATATTGGCAAGAGGCAGGGCAAAATTTAATTACTGAGCCTCCAGTCTCATAATTTTTAATCTTTAAAAAAAATTACAATTGATAACTTCCTTATTATGTGAATTACATCACAAGTCTAGCCTGCATTCCATGGTCTGCGAGAAGATTTTATCAAAACACATAAATACATAAACAAGAGAGCAATAATCCACTACCATAAATCTCAAGCATAATGGGGGAGGGGGCATCGTTAAAAGTTACTGAAACAGAGATTCCCACACATGATGATTGACAAAGATTCTGGAGCAACTAAGTTGACAGCAACCGGAACACTTTTGCCAGAGGAGACTGTGGATCTAAGTAGAACTAAACGTTGTAGCCTAAACTGGCTTGGTCTACTATTTGTTCAATGACCTATACATT
Organism: Catostylus mosaicus; assembly: GCA_964019065.1. NCBI lineage: Eukaryota > Metazoa > Cnidaria > Scyphozoa > Rhizostomeae > Catostylidae > Catostylus > Catostylus mosaicus. The sequence goes on from OZ025186.1 coordinate 12,749,376, forward strand.
TTAAAAAGATAAAATGCCAAATGCTAACAACTAATTTCGCTGGAAGCAACTTCACACTTCGCATCTCCAGATTGTTAGGCCCATGATGGATGAGATTTGTTTGGGTTTCAGCAACAGATTACGATTCATAGCCATTCGAATAATTCCCTTGCCGACATTATGATAATGCTCATGAAGAAATTGCGTCTCATACCTTTTTGAAGCAAACGATTGACCCAGTATTTGTTTAACCCTTATCGTCTTCCCAAGTCAAAGTTGAGCAAGAGTTGATGAAAAACCAACTCGCATAGCATGCTTTACGTCCTTGACTATACCTTACTAGTGCTCAATACTAAAACAATGCGCTGTATCAGACTTTAAAGTAACTGGCAATGTGATTAAACAGTCGTTATTTACAATACAAACCTCAAGAAGCCATCATCTGTGACACTGTCTTTTCTTAACACAATATTTCTTCCGTGATGTTTTTTGTCAGATTTGTGGCTGAAGTACCTTCTCCTCCGCAGTTTGCGAAACTGTGAATCAAAACCTCACGGGGCAAAGATTACGAAGTAGCTTCTCTCAAAGTTAAGATTATGTTTAATGTGGTATAAAATTGTGTAAGTATCAGCAAAGGGACTGATCCTAATCGCTAATCAGAGAGAACAAGCACCTTTCTACAACGCCAAAATGCAAACCTTTATTCCAAAAAAAAACATGAACTGCAACCCCAATATTGATCACATCATCATCATCATTAGGTACCAACTTCTATCAGAGGTTGGTCACCATGACTCTTCATCTCTTCTTATACTCAGAAATCCTTTCGCACTCCCAATGCTCTGCCACTCGCTCCACTCCTTTACATCATCTCCCCAAGTTCTTCTCTGTCTTCCCTGTCTCTTTTCCCTTTAATCATACCTTCCAGAAAAAGCCTAGGTAGGAACCTGGACGATCCCCTTATGATATGCGTTATATATCAATAGTAAAATATATCAATTATATATTAAGATATTAATCACAGGAGGCGTAAAAAGGGCCGAATTATGATAATTCTGTACAAGGGCAATCAGAGCTTAATCTCAAACAGAAACCAATTAACGACCGTTTTCAAAAGATTCAATATGCAACACTTCCTTTTAGAGAAATATTTTCATACTTACTGCCATGCAGTAAATGCCCTCTGGGGTTATCTGGACAGGGCCCAACTTTTTGTTTCTAATATATGTCTAGGAAAGCACATTCTTGCAGATTTCTGCCTCTTCAAAAAGCACCGTTACCTTTTAATGCTTCTATATCCTTCTTTTTGCAAAATTGAGCATCTTTCAATATTTTGGGACAGTTGGGGTTTAAATGCTGTTTCTTCCGTGTTCTGTGTCACATTTTGCTTTTGTTTGACTATATTGGACTGTTTTTAATATTGATCATCTATTTAAAAAGACGGGATTTTAGGATTCAAATATCTATCTGGTAGTGAAAACTTGTGATGATGATTATGATTATGATGATGATGATAGCAAAAAATGTGATGATACTGACGAAACCTCGAGTCCATGCAGCTAAGCGCATGCAGCTTACAAAATGGCGGTCGAACTGGGAAAGAAAAATTCGAGAAAGCGAAAATGGAAAAGCCTTTCTTTAAAAGATGAAGAAATATTCAGCTTTAAAGAAGGAGGGTTAATTTCATTAGAAGAGTTGACTGACTATCAAATGGAAGACGTTAAAAGTGCGCAATTAGCACCAAAACGCAAGAAGAAGGATGCAAAATCGACCAAAAATATTGAAACACAATTAAATGCATTAGAAAGTAATAAAGAAAAGAAAAATGGTTCCTCTAAGAAACGGAAAAGAAAGCAGAAAGATAGAATGTCAACTGATGAGCCGACCAGTAATGAAAAAAACCCTGATGAGAAATTTTTATCAGCTGAAGATGATGTAGATACCAATTCAGATAAACCAGGGGCGACAGTTGATGACATCAATTTTAAATGTGATATGAGCGATTGGAAAGGCCTTGGTGTACCTGATTCTATTCTTGCTGCAATGTCTGACAAAGGTTTTATGACACCAACACCTATCCAGACTGCATCATTACCTTTCTCAATTTTCCAACATCAAGATATTATAGGGGCAGCTGAAACAGGTTCTGGAAAAACCTTGGCATTCGCACTGCCTATTCTGACACACATTTTGAAATATAAAAAGAGAAAAGCAGAGAAAATCAGTAAGGGCACTAATGATAGTTCCAAAAATGAAAACCATCTTTATGCTCTGATTCTTACTCCAACTCGGGAGCTTGCATTGCAGATTTTTAAGAACATAAAAGATCTCACAAAATATGTGCCAGTGAATTGTGCTGCTGTTGTTGGGGGGCTCTCAGTTCAGAAGCAAGAACGTCTCTTAAGAAAATGTCCAGAAATAGTAGTGGGCACACCAGGTCGATTACTTAGCAAAATAACTGATGGGGAATTGTCTTTGGAGCAAATAAAATTCTTTGTTATTGATGAAGTGGATAGGATGCTTGAATTTGGGCATTTCAAAGAGGCATCAGAGATTCTGCGGCTGTTGTCACTAAGTAATTCAAATTGGCAAACATTCTTGTTTTCTGCCACATTAACTGTGCCACAATACCACAAAAAATGGTCTAGGAAGTCGAAAAGTGATTCTGGACAAGAAAGTGTCCAAAAACTTGTTGACAAGGCAAAGATTAGTAACAAAGCCAAGATCATAGACCTCACAAGGCAAAATATCGCAGCTGAGCAAATAAACCAACAGAGAGTGATTTGCACAGAAGATGAAAAGGATATCTATTTGTTTTATGTGATACTATCTCATCCTGGACGCACTTTGATATTTGTAAATAGTATCAACTGCACAAGAAAAATCACTAACTTTCTAACAATTCTTGGAAAGAATCCACTACAGCTTCATGCCGGTAAACAACAGAGACAGAGGTTGAAAGCTCTTGACCGATTCATGGCAAATGATAATGCAATCATGGTTGCTACTGATGTAGCTGCAAGAGGACTTGATATACCAAATGTGGATACAGTTATCCATTACCATCTTCCAAAGGACCCAAAAATTTATATTCACAGAAGTGGTAGAACAGCACGAGCAAATAAAGGTGGTCAAAGTATTATTCTAGAAGGTCCAAAAGATTTCAAAGAGTACAAGAAGATACACACATTGATGAAGCTAACTGCTGACCTACCATCATTTGAGGTGGATGTTAGAGTATTACCAGATATCAAGAAAAGGGTCATGTTGGCAAGAACTATTGATAAGGAAGAACATCAACAAAAGAAAAGATCTAGTGAAGACAAATGGTTTGAGCAAGCTGCAAAATCTCTTGATTTAGAAGTTGATGGTAGTGGAGATGCTAATGATGCTATTAGCAAAAGAAAGAAAAACCAGAAATTGAATATACTAAAAAAAGAACTTGATCAGTTGCTACAAAAACCGCTTGTGCCCAGAGGCTTCTCTGGGTCTTATATAACCAAGTCCGGAAAATTAGAAGTTTTAAAAGTATGAATTCATTAAGAGAATGTTTAAGTAAATGTAACATCTTCTTGGAAAAGGCATCTGTTACATAAGGGAAGCTCTCATCATTGTTGAATATTCTATTTTGTGCTCTTCATAGTGTTTCTCATTTATAGATCACATGGAATCTTCTATTTCTATGACTGCCTGTGATATCTGTGAAGTGGTTCCTTCATTTTCAGAAAATTTCAATGAATTTTTCAGGGATTGGGAGGCAATCTTGGTATTAAGTTTGAAACCAAATAGAATTTTATAACCACTCCACCATGATGTCATTGAAGATATTTTGAAATTAATAAGTAAAGGAGAAAAAACCCCAAAAATTTGGAAAAATAACTAGTCTCGCATTCATTCTCGTCCCCCCAAACCGAGACTGCTCGAATAAAGGAAATAAACAAGCCAAAGGACAAATTTTCTCACCTCGAAAAAGTGACAAGGGGAAGTCGTGCGAAACTGCTGGTTAAGGAATGATGGAGGAAGATGATTTGGAAATAGATTGCTCGTTATTTGCTTCGGCTACCATTGATGCAATTGAGGAGAAACACGTTGAACGATCCAACCGTCCTAGGCCGCAAAAGGCTTGGTCTCATCATGCCAATTCCTTGGAAATTAAACCTGCGGAAAAGGAAATTTTTAATGTGATAACAGACACAAATCCAGGCTGTTGCACAAGACCAAATGAAATTGCACAAATAAGCGCAGAAAAATCAGCTGTTGTTCAGGGTCACTACGAGGACTTCACCATCTGCAAAAAATGTCTATCTAACAGGAACGAATTCGAGGAGAGTGACAACACTGCCTTATCACAGACAAAATTGATAGCTGAAAACTTGAACTCAAGTAAAGAAATATGTATTTGTGCTATGGATAACAACTTTGACCAAAATTTAAACGCGCTTCATGAAGTTGATAAACGTCTTGTTCCAATCGTAGCAGATGAAGATATACCAAATTGTTATAACATATTTGACTTGCCTGATGAAATTATGTTGAAGATATTCTCTTTTTTCACTCCCACTGAGCTCTGCAGATATGTTGCACCAGTGTGTGTTGCTTGGTTAGCTTATGCTCGTGACAGTACCTTATGGGAGGAGATAACAGCTGCAGAATTTAAGGATGTGGCTAGTGACTTGCTTGTTAAAGTCATAACATCTTGGTGTTCTCTTTTAAGACTTTTAGATCTAAAAGACAGAACAGACATGAGTAGAAATGATCTGAAAGCTATTTTTGAGAACTGCCCACACATAGAAAATTTATCTTTTGCTTTTTGTGATCAAATTGATGACAATATGATGAAAATTTTGTCTGATTATTGTTCAGAGTTGAAATATATCAATTTTGAAGGATGCAAAATTTCAGATTCAGCATTAATATATCTTTTTGGGAAGCCTATTCACGGTTTGAATCTGTCACATTGTAATATGATCAGTGATGAAGGAATCACTTTCCTTGCTAAAAACTTTGATAAGCTCATTTCATTGGATCTTGATGGTGTACAATGGGTATCACAAGTTTCAATTGAAGTTCTTGTCAACTTGCATGCAGAAAACCTTGTAGATGTTATCTTGGATGGTGCTGAACTGTTTGATGATTCTACTCGAATTTTATCAAGATGCCATAATATCAGGTCTCTTTATTAGTCTCTTGGTGATCATAGCATGCCTTATTTTACTTTAATGATTAATTTAAGTGTCTTGAACACTGCCTGTGGCTGGTGCCACTGACCGAGAAGGTCTGCCAGCTCAACAAATTTCTTGCTCCAAGACCCTAACCCTGATATCAAATTTGATTGGTCAATGTTGTTGTTGACATAGAAATAACAATCACCTATTTTTTCCTAGGAAATTCAGTATTTCATTCTGTGACTCCCTCACAGATGATTCACTGGAATGGATCAAGCAATTCCAAAAACTTGAGTATCTCCAGCTTAAGAAGGGGACAAATTTTACAAATGTGGCAATACTCAGCTTGTTGCAAAGCTTGCAAAACATGGAAGGCCAAGGACTGAGATATTTAAATCTTTCTGAATGTTCTTCACTATCAGATGAATGCCTTCATGCTTTGTCACAAAGGTTGGTATCGTTATATTCCCTTCCATTATGCACACACATCCTCAACCATTCTCTGGCAGCAGTTTAACTATGATAAACTTTCCCACTAGACAAAAGAAGAAGGGTAATGGTTTGGCATGGTGGTTGTATTCTTGTTTGCAGAAACCATCAGATGGGGCTTTGTTAAAAGTCTAAAATAAAAAACCATAGAATGAACAATCAATCTTTAAAAATTGGAGGAAAAAGTAGAAAAGCCTACTAAAAGACCATTATTTGATCCAGAGCTGTTGACTATAGATATCAGATTTTAGAAATATTTTAGATTTTAGAAATATTTTAGATTTTAGAAATCATCTATCAGATTTTAGAAATATTTCCAACCCCCATTTATTAAGACCCCCCCATTTATATGGAACTATGGAGCCTAACAGTTTGTAAATAAAAAAAAAATGAGGTTCTAAAATAACTTCTACTGTGTTTGCAGCTGTCCCAATTTGGTAATACTCAATTTGTCCTGGTGCTGGGAAGTAACTGATGATGGAATAAATTTTATATTTGATTCATGTCACAAGATAAAAGAGCTACATCTTTGTGGATTACATGAATTGTATGGGATACCATTTCGAAGAGTGCAAAGAGAAATGCCAAAGCTGACATATTTAGATTTAAGACAGTGCAACAAAACATCTGATGATCTTTTAACTGACCTGGCAAGTGACATAAAAACTCTAAAAATTCTCAACTATTATGGCGATGTCGTTAAAGCAAGTTTGAATTTTTGGAATCTAGAATCAAAGTGCTCTCCTGGGCACTATCATCACACAAGCATTTAACATACATTTTAGATAATTGTTAAGTAAAAATTTAGATTAAAGAAGGGGTGACAGCTAATCAGTGAACAAGTGCAGAGCACCAGGTACAAGGTACTCCAAGCAGGTGGCTTAGCCCCCCCTAAACTGAATGATAAACAAAAGAAATAATTGAAAATATCACTTTTTGTAGTAATGTTGGAATTTGGCCCCCTCCCCACAAGCAGGGGTGAAGTGGGAAGTACTGTGCAGGGGGGGGGGCAGAACTGCAAACTTTCCGACAACTGATACAATTTTCAACAAAAAACTCGTACTTTTTTCATAGTAAGTCATACGTCATTTCCGACAAATTAATGCCAGGGCGGTCGCCCCCCCCAGCCACTGCGCCCCTGGGCTTGGGCTTGTGGTACACTTTATCAAAGGATACATTGTCAGAGAAATACTGACTTGTACACACGCAAAATGATTGTGCCATGGTGCATTGATCATAGCTGTCACCCTCTGTGATACAAAAATCCTTAGAGGGCTGCTTGAAACAGATTCAGGAAGTTTAATTGGTAACTGATGATTCCATATACCACTTTTGCATTCGTTGCCAGTTGTTAGCTGTGGGATGCTTTGCTATCTGCATTCTTTGTATAGTTTCCCCTAAACTACATTTTGGATTTAGAGAAATATTAACAATTAGAATGGCTATCAAAGTTAAGCCTTTTTTATTATCAATTAATTCTATTCTTATGTTCATTCTTCCAAATTTATCACACAAACATAATGTACTTAGCATATATAGCACATTGGATTATTTGTTGGAAACATGTTTTCAGTTTGATGAAAAATATGTATCACATGTTTTGCCACTGCTGTGGTTTTGGAAAAAGGTAACCAACTATACGGAGAGAGCCGTGGCCTTCGTTGTTCAAATGCACTCCATTTGTTTTCGCATATACAACAACATTCAGAAATTGGAATTGAAAACAAAGCAGCCTCTTCCTTAAAATTTGAAACTCTGCTTCCCAGGTAATTTCTGGGAATTTTTGCTGGATGGGTGTAGAGCATAAAGTTGTCAACTAATTTGGTGGGTCCCGGGTTTGCATGGGCATCATTCGCGGAAATTTGGGAACTGGGGCGCAACATCCTACATACTGCCTTTGCATGCAAAGATTGCTAATAGTTCAAAGAAACCTTACCTGGGGGCACTTTGTCAGGAAAACTTTAATTTACTAATAACACTTAAGCTTAAAAAAAGTTTCCCGATAGGCTGCCTGCTGAACCCCAGGATAATGGGGGCAACACCATGAGGTGGTAGGGTAAAACAATAGCGAAGGAAAAGTACTCAGCTCTGAGGGCAGGATCCGCTGCTCAAGGCTTCCTTGACCAGGTCTTTTCTACTATAGCTATTCCCACATGGTATAAATGGGAGTTGCACAATTTTATTCATAACATTTGCCAGTAATGTTCTTGAATTCTTGACTCTGAGAGGGCGACCAGAATGAACAGAAAAGTCCACCAGAAAAGTTAACTGCTTACGGGCAGGGGTGGCGCCAGAGGCAGACAGGGGGTTGTAGCCCCTTCGTCGGGGAAAAATTTTACGCCTGTCGGGGAAACTTTTTACGAAAATAGTGTTCTTATCCTTAGAAGAATACCCTCTATTCTGTTATATAGCCCCCTGTCGGGGAACCTAGCCCCCCGTCAGACAAATCCTGGCGCCACCCCTGCTTACGGGTCCAAACTGTGAGGATGCTGTAAAGAAAGCAATCAAAACTCACATCGACGGAACCAATTACTTAACAAAGCATGGCTTTATCTGATAACAATCAAAATACATTATTTTGGAAAATGGAAATACCGCAAATGAGACCTGAAATACCTTAAAACAGACGTTATGCTATGTATCTTTGCGGCCCAGGACACTTTGTCCTTTATCACCTTTGCGAAATAAGCGACATTGCTGAAACTCACATGGAACTCAACATTTTCAAATGCCCTCTTTTTTGTTCGCATCGACAGTAGCGAATCTTATACATTTTCAGACAATCCAACGAGCCTTGATGGAATATGCTGAAAATAAATCTTTACACGTTTCTAAATTCCGCCATTTAAAACACGATTTCAAACGATTGGGGCATCCCAATGAGGTGCCTCGTGTGAAGTGTCGGGTCTGAAATAAATTGTATACTGGTCCATTCCAATTTATAAGTGATGAGCTTTGAAAAAGTATAACAAAAAGAAAGAAAAGAAAAAGTTAACAATCCCAAAAAATCAGTTTGGGAAGTGATGTACTGACCTTGCAAATCATATTTCATAACAAATTAAAATTCCAAGAAAGCTATCTTAAACGGCAGCCATAAACCTAAATATTGTGTTACACATTGCTCCATTTTGCCTAGAATTCTTCCATTTTCAAATATGCTATTTTGTAATGCTATTCTAAGAATTTCAAAAAATGTGGGGTAGAAACTGCTAATAGGAAACCCAAGTGAAATAATATTTGCAAGCGAGTTGTTTTTAAAGCAAACTGAAGTTAGTCAACTTCCATTTCAAGCTCTTTCTTATCAGTACCCTCTGCCTGCTCTCCTTGAATATTTTCTTGAGCTGGTTGCTGTTTACCGTCCTCAGAGTTCATATCTTGTTGCATCTCTTCTTTACCATTATCTTTCTTTTCCTCACTTTTCGCTTCCTTGTCTTCATTTTTTGGAGGTGGTTCAACCTTTGGCTTGGATTTTGTCACAATTGGGTTGCAGAATTTCTCCAATTGCTTTAAAATAAGAAAAGAAGGTTTATTTAACTTAACTAAATGCTGTTAATTGGTGCTGAAAACAATCGAAATATGAGCTTAAATTATTTTGATCTCATTGTGCTCTGCATCTATTAATGTAAAGGAAAATGCGCCTTCAATCTGGAATTGAACTGGAGTTAGTCAATTGTACTATGCCTCTGTCAATGTAAAGGAAAAAGGAACCTTCGATTTAGAATTGAAGCTGCATTTTCCTTTACATTGATAGAGGCATAGTACATTGATCCTTTACAAATAGGTAAACTATCTCCTCCAAAAGAATGTGAAGTTGGACTTCCAAAGAAATAGGTTTATTTGTTAATGTAGTTTTTGATATTGCAAGAATTCTTATCAACTGGCGGTGAATGATAACTTGCGAGGCAAAACCTTTTTCTTATATTTATAAGACCTAAATTTCTTAAATAATTTCTTCAACATGAGCGTCATATATCCAGCACGCGTTTCCCTTTTTATTAACTGATAAAAATCTGGTGAAAAATTTTGACCATGCTACAGGCACTTAAGACACAGGACACATCGATATTGCAAATTGTATCTAAAAATGGAGAAGTAAGAAATACCTTTCTTGCAAGTTAACTTAATATAATTGTAGTGAATATGCTGATTGGGGCTAAGTGGTGGTAAGCATGCCGAAAAATGACCATCTGAGCAAATATATACACACCTTTTTCTCATTGAGTATCTGAGATGGTGAGACTGTAGGTGTCTGGTGCTTTAATGTTTTTTGAAACTCTTGCATCCTTTTATTCAACCAACTCATTCCTTCCTCTACTTTATTTTGGACTTTGGCCATTTCTGCTTCTTCAATATGAGCATAATTTTCATCCTGTTCCAAAAATTGGGAGGAAACTGTCAAGGTAGCTGGCACAATTTAAAAACAAACGCTTAGACTGTGAAAGCAAGACTTCCTTTTAAGAGAGCATCCAGTTTTGATTACCCAATCAATTTATCATATTTGTCTCATGCTTTTGCGCCAGGATGAAGAATAAGTTGATTAGCAAGATTGTTGTTGGCGCAAACCGAAAACAGCTCAACATTCCATTCTGTACTAAAGCTTGAACTTGTTCTGGCGAAAAGCATGGCTACCATCGAGGGATAAGCCCAGTCTTCTTCACTATCTACCTCATCGATACAGGAATAAAAAATTCTTTGTCCTGCAATGATTCTAAAAACATGTTCAAAACTGGAAGTAACTGGAAGTGGCTCATTGTCAAATAAAGAGCTTTATTTAAAATGCAGTATGATCATGTTTGAAAGGGCCTGTGTCCTTTAGAAGTACAACAAACGTATGCTTTATATCACAAAAATCTTACCTTTTTAGCATATAGATCTAGAACTTTCCTATAATGAATAAACGTCTGACCATAGGTATCAAATGCTGCAGGAATTTCAGTGTGCATTAAATACCTTTCAGCAATCGGTTGGCCAATGCCCTGTTGAGGAAAAGGCGACAGTTACTTAAATAATTTAACAAAATAAAAAATATGGTGTCGTAATTGAAATCTATTTTTAAAATAAATAATTGTCAATATCATTTATTTGAAATATTAAAGTTAATAATAAATAGCCTTGATATTTAGGTTTCATTATAGCAAAGTCGGTGAAGTACGAAAAAGAAGACATGAAAAAGAGATTAAAGGTAAAAAAGTGGCCGTTTTGGTTACTCTTTGGTATAATATCGCTCATACGAAGTGATGTCATCAATTCGCATACAAGTTTAGCAAAATATAAACCTACAGCAGTTATCACATATCTATAACAATCAGATGGGGTGATTTATAGGAAGGGAAGTAGTTGGTTTAGAAACTTAACACAGTAGATAACAAGTTTCCAAAGTTAGTTCATGGCATAGAAAAGTCTTTCAATGCAATTAAAGCTGACCTTCAATTCTGCCAATTTGTCAACATAAACATGTTTTTTTTGACCATCTCCCTCATCATAAAGCCAGTCTTCGGTCGAGCTTAGCAGGGACAGGAACTTTTCTTTATCCTAATATATAAGAAGACAATTATAAACATCAGCAAGAACTATCCTAATCATAATCATAATCATAATCATAATCATCATCATCATCATCATTTTCATCATCATCATCATTTTCATCATCATCATTATCATCATCATCATTATCATCATCATCATCATCATCATCATCATCATCATCATCATCATCATCATCATCATCATCATCATCATCATCATCATCATCATCATCATCATCATCATCATCATCATCATCATCATCATCATCATCATCATCATCATCATCATCCAAGGACCACCAACCACCACCCCGTTATCATGCATACATGTATATGATTATAGGTCAATATTTACCTCCTCCAATACATATTTATCATAAGTGTCGTTAAGTTTTTCACGCATATGGTAAACATATTCTTCAACTGCATTTATAGCATCTGCACGCTCTTTCTCGAGTTTTACTTGCATTATTAACTCCAGTTCTTTTTCAATTAAAGTATTCAATTCTTTTGGAGTCAGTTCAGGCACAGTAGATTCCACGACTAGGTCTTTTGTAATTTTCCTTTTCTTGGGTTTTTTCTGGGTATCTTCTGCCTTCGGTTGGTTATCTTTCGTATTTTCTGGTGCCCCTTGATTCTCGTTAGTCTTATCCTAAAAGATCAACAAACACGTTAAATAACAAACAGCTAGGTTGTGAAATAAATAACTGGTTTATTGACTTCTCAATGACTTGCAACAGCTATATTTTATAAATGACAACAAACATGAATACATCATGAAAAACGATTGCGTTCCTGCCGCTTTACGTTGTTCCTTTTTATAATTTACATTCATCGTCGCAAAAATTCTTATCGGCGATCCAGTACGCAGACTGCTATTGTGTTTTCTGCTTTACTTGTTTCAAGCATGAATCAACCTATGACTTTCTGCATGAGATGAAATCTAAGTATAAAGAATTTTTAACCTGCGTTTCGTTTAACTTGGAATGAGTTTGATTAAAATTGTATGGCAGATATGTCTTATAAATTATTCCACCTTAAACTGGATCGTCCGAATTTCAACTATAATGCCTGGCTTCAATAACCGCGGCACAAATTAAAAACATGGCTTTGAAAATGATGCTTTTCTAGACATTGTAAATCAACACATAAATCTATGAAGAGCCCCTTCAACGTCTCATCGATCAATTATCTTTACTATAGTTAACTTTGTGGGTCAAGGTAATAATGTGGTGCTTTAAACCTCAACATGGGATTATTTGCTTGACGGGCAAGAAACACTAATTGATTATACCTTATTTTCCTTCTCTGCAGCACTTTCATCCTTATCTGTGTTCATTGGCTCATCTTTTGGAGCAGTCTCCTCAGAACCATCAGCAGATTTATTCACACCGTTCTCTTTACTAGGGGCGTCTGCGCCGTCTCCTTGTGTTGTGTCCATGGGCTCTACGGAGTCGGCATTTTGTTTGTCATCAGTGCTTTTCGGCTCTTCAATAGCAGGGAGTTCTTCTACCATAGATGCGCTGGCAACTGTTAGAATTCCGTGAATGTTCAGCCGCACCCTGACTTTGACTTTGTGTGCTTCACCAGAACTTGTTGGAACCACACCAGTTATCAAGAAACGACCTTCAATAAAAAGATGTCATCCAGTAGAGTGTCATGCAGAAAATTGCTTTCGGATCAGAAACGGCATTTACATTAAGTGGAAAAACAAAAACAGCAGAAGATCTTTGCAATCGTGTGAAGATCATGGGGTGAATAAAGCCAAACCGAAGCATGGGTGAAAAGCAACACACAGAAATATCAAGATTAACCTGTCATACTTTAATAGAAAGCAACGCAAACTATTATTTCCTAAAGCATACGTGTTGCTTTTTATGAATTAAGACAAAGATGATTTCTGTGATTGCGTATAACATCAAATGAAAAAAGGCTTGGGAAGGTTAAAAAATAAAGAAGTGAATAAAGAGTATGTAAAAGCCAGATAACGTCCAAAGTACCAGTAGGGATAAATCAGTAGCAAATAAAGACAAAACAAAAAAAAGAAATACCGCGCTTGATTGGCTAGTTGCATTGACCAATTGGCGCTCGTTCGCCCATAGAAGGGTTTAGGCTTGAAAGTGAAGGGTTCGAGTTTTAATATAACAATGACATCACGAGTCTTAATGACAAAACGACCTTGTTTGGCTAAGGATCCAAAAGTTTTTGCAAGTACAAGTTTGGCACAATCTGAATCGTTCAGTAGGTACTTAACGTGACCGAGTCCAATAGGCTGAAGTAGCTAAAGCACCAACCGCATGTGGTTTTAATTAAATTAGCACGCAGAACCTTCATTACCGGTATTTCCACGAGGTAGATAATGAGGAAAGTTTATCAATTCAAAGGCGGGTGTGATTTGTATTAGAAATAATTCCATTCAAATTCTAGCTTACGAAAACAAGCAAATGTGAAATTTGTAGGTTAATACATAAACCCACAGAGCAGTAACAGTAAGACACAAGGTAGTCATCTGTAAGTCATTGTCAACGATTACTATCAAAATTTTTACTTTGATTGAATTCAATATTTTCTATGATGACTCTTCAGTGCATCTGCATGAGCTCAGACAATACATTTATAGAAGACAGTACGCTAAGTTTGAATCAAAAAAGCGAAATTAGCTAAGGATATATACTTTGGTCGCATGCCCCTTTTCTATCAGGAAAAGAAAACGATATTCACTAACTCATTTGTTGGATTGATTTGGTTTAGGGCAAGGCCTTCCTAACCAACTTTTGAATTTAGCTTTACTTATTGGATTGCATTGCATTTATAAATACTACATGGTAAAGTATTCGCTTCAAATTCATTAAAATATCATCAATCGTATAAGCGGGTAGATAAAACCTTCCACAACTTAAAATTGAAAATTCCTACAAATCCTTTCATCACAATTATCTCTGTTATGAACGTTGAAGTGAGGCCGATATAGTTCTAAAAATCGAACTTCTTAAGATACATCTTGTGGTTTAACTCTCAAGAAATCTGTTTTTATATATATAACAAAAGTTTATCCACAAGCAAATTGGACTTTGAACCCTTAGATTTGCATAAATACAACCGCTGTTTGATTTGATTAGCACAATTTAACTCCTTCTCTCCCGGTGTTAACTTTACAGTAACAACTAATGCATGTCGCCAAAATCGAGGGGGTACTAAAACTGACAATGTTGGAGCAAAAGAGCCTAACAAATATGGAAGTGCAGGCATTGAATAAATCATCAATTCTCGCTATAGTGTATTTGGTACGTGGCTTGTCCAGAGATGAAAAGGTCAATCAACGTTGTGTGGTGAATAGATAAACAGATAGAGATAAAGATAAATGGTTCACCTAAACCATAGTTTCTCTGCCAATAAACTTCACTTCTGATAAAAAAATACCATTGCAGTAATTAAAATGACAATACGTACCTATGTGAGATTCTGTATGAGGAATATTAGCTTCTGGTTTATAAAATGCAGATAATTCAAATGGTTCTTTTCGCTTCAATGTAAGCATTTTTGATGCAGGGAAAGAATGATTTCTGCAGAAGATTTCCATTTCCCTTTAAAAAAGGAGATTAGAATATAGCGCAGTTGGAAAAGTACATCACTAGCTGACTTACGAGAATGATTTACTTCACTAAAATCTACTAGATGATGACAATAAAAAACCATTGATATCTCACGGTTGATTTCGAAAAACATAAACAAATACATTTTTATTGGAATCTGCAAGATATTTTTCCAGTTGTTTACAAAACTAAACTAGGGTATACAATTTTAACAGAAAATTAGAAGCATTGCATATTTAAGTACTTTTAATCTCCTGACACAAGTCTAACTTAACAAGTTGTTGCCCTTTGGCGTTGCTGATTCTAAGAGCATTCTCCATTAAAAATTGCACACAACTTAATTCATGCAGATACACTTAATTCAAAGCATGCAGAATAAGGTGAAACGTTTTATTAATTTCATGAAAAGTATTTTACCAACAATTAAAATGCAAAGTTCCATAAAAATGGCGAAAAATCAAATTAGCTTTTTAGTGAAATTGCACGAAAAAGCAGGAACATAACTAATTATCTGGAAGCATTTTTTCGCTCGACACTCAAGTAAAAATCGTTGGTTTATCATCAATAGAATGACAGAAATAGCCAGCCATGAAATCTAAAAAAATTTTTACCCAATAAAGTTAAGACAAATAATACATTTCTCTTGACAAAAATCTTAGGATTGATATCGATGCAAACTCATATTATCAAACAAAACCGTGTTAAGGTTTGCATTGAAAACTATCTGATGCAAACATACCCTGTTTCATCGCTAACATTGGAAGTCCAAGACAGGTGAATAGGATACGGTGTGGCATCCTCTACATCGATATCTCTAACCTTGACAGTTGTGGAGAGCATGGCACACTGACAAAAAAATTAAAGAATCTTCAAACAAGGCAGATTCTAAGACATTAATAAAGGCAAAATTTGAACCATAGCATCTATAAGTTGCTGCATAATAACAGAGTAATCTGGAAAACAGTGATCACCTAAGCAGAAAGATGTATTTAGAAGATGTTGTGACATGAGCAGCATAAGTATATAGGGAACATCCTGCTTTGGGTGTCGTAGAATTTCCTACTTATTCGTGCCCGTGTTTCTTTTTCGCCATTAATTGAGAGCATGTGGGAAAAATGCACAAATACATATAAAAGCAACTTTCAGCCAAAATCAGTCAATATGAAGTTTACTCCCTCCAGCTATTATTTTTATAGCTTGCATCCCAAATTAACAAATATGCACCTTATCAAGGTAAGAGCAGTTCAATGCAAGGCGGTCACACAGTCCTGAGGAACGTTGGTATTCAATAGAAGGAATATGAAACTACTAAATACGATTAATGTGATTCAAAAACAAGCGCTGTAAAGGTTCAAATCACCTGGATGGCACAGCCTCTTGCTACAGCCTCATCAGCATTTAAAGTTGTGAAAATCTCCGTTTTAAATACATCCTGAATAATATCTTTCACAGCTGGGATTCTTGTGCTGCCACCGACAAGTTCAACAGCGAAGATATCAGACGCTGACAATCCTAAAAGAATGGAAGTAAATTGTGTACGAAAAGAATATTCATTCGACATGTAACGCCTATGGCTCACTAAATTTGGCTACTTCGAGTGGGAGCCAAATAAGGGGGGGGGCTAATTAATACTACGTGCAGATCACCATACAAACAGCTTGTTTTCTATGCGATTTACTATGAACGAAACTCCTGCATTTTCATGTATCGCGGGGTGACTCGATTTAAAATCAATGTATCCTCTAGCACTTCCACGTCTTTATTCAAAAAGAATTTCCCTCTAAATCTACTCTGGTTAAATTTAGCTCTTCACCGTCTATCTCCAATGCTATTGCAAAATCTCATTCAAACTCCTGAGCTCATATTAAGCTCTTCTCGACCTTTTCTATCACTAATTAAAGGCATAACCTCTATCTTCTTAAATAATTCTCTGTCTAGCACTAATTGAATATATTTTCCGTCTGTTTCTTGGGCACCCGGGAGTTTCACGCCTGTCACGCAATACAGAGCCAATACAAAACAATATTCACATAACCATTAGCTCACCTGAAGCCTCCAATGCATCTTGTAACGTGGTCCTAAGTCGGGAGAGGATACCACTGGCCAGTTCTTCCATTTTTGCTCTGTCAACATTTAAAATCGTTACAAGAATTGTATTTTAAATCATGAACAAACATCAGGTCATTTTTTAATTCTCTCTCGCACTTAACTGCATAGTGTCATGCTACTATAATTATGAACTATCCAACTAGAGAGATATTTGAGATTTTCATATTCATGTTATTTCAAGTCTCGTTACGTATATGTTACATTTGCCTTTTCCGGTCTAAAAGCAGTCTACGGTTTAAAGCTAGACAAGCAATAAGCTACACTTGAATCGTGGAGACTCCCAAGTATTATTTTCTAGTTGCTATCATTGAAATCATGATCCGAAAAATGAATTGGGTGATCTCATTTTCATATTCCGTTTTCATTTCATTTTCGGAGAGTGGCCCTTCAGTAAATGTTGGTTTTCAAATGGGCCCTTCATTGATTGTACAGTATAGTGAATAAAAAACAAAGCTAATAAATACTAAAGTTAAAAAGTAAAAAGGCAATTTTCTTAAATAACAATAAAAATTCAGGGAACTGTGAATCGACCCAGCAATCAAAAGGCAGTAATGCTCCTTCTTTCCCTAACACAAAAAGAAAAGATCATCATAGGATCGGTTGGAATCACAACAAATTATCACAGCGGCTGTGCTCAATTCGGAACGCAGTGGGCGGATTTAATTGGTCGCATCATCCATAACGGTTGAACGTGACGAAGATACAGTGCCAATAAAAAACATGTAAACGCAGTACAGCAAATCTCACCTGTTGATTTTTGTACTGACATCAGTGTCATTCATAAGACACTCTATATACAAGGGTAAATCAGTTGTATTTGCGCTCATTGACTTCTTTATCTTTTCACTCTCAGTTAGTAACCTCGTCCATGGCCTCAGTTTTGATTTAGCATCTAGTTTGTACTTTGTCTAAAACGAAACAAAAAAAGGATAACTAAGGATACCATAGCACAAAATAATGGGTATCACGTTGGCTAAACTAAGGTTCCAAGGCTCACAATCAAAAGCCCTCAACGTAGCTTCATCAAGGCAATAGAATTTACTATTTGTTGCCATGTCCAGAAGCAGACATTAAAAGGTCCGCGGCACAATTTATCATTGGCTCTTTAAAATTACATATTTTTGTATTCATTTTTAAGGTGCCTTTCACTCTATTTTTATCAAAGACAACAAGCGCTGTCTAAGAGTTCTGATGATAACTTTGTAAAATAAAAATGATCCTAGTTTGTATAGTTATACGAATTTTATTGTTTACGCAAAATGTTATGTTATGTTGTTATGTTATGTTATGTTATGTTATGTTATGTTATGTTATGTTATGTTATGTTATGTTATGTTATGTTATGTTATGTTGTGTTGTGTTATATTATGTTATGTTCTAGATTTTTTCTATTCTTTTCTGTCTGGTTATATTCTGTTCTGCTATGTTCTATTCTAAAGCTTTTCTTTAAAATAGTCAGCTGAGAATAATCTCAACAAGTCAACAACGTGCTAAATTTCAACAGTTCGAATATGCTTTGGAATTCGATTACCTTAACAATTAGTTCTTTAGCTACAGTTATCCATCTCAAGAATGTAAAAGAGAATAATTTTATTACAGATGCAACTTACGAGGAATTCAGCACTAAAATGATCTCTTAGAATGTAATCGAAATCTCTGCCACCAAGGAGTGGGTCACTCGCAGTAGATAAAACCTACAAGATAAAACGCAATGTAAAAAACGTGGGCTGCATACTTTTCCATTCGAACACAACCATTAAGCCACAGCCAAACGATCGATTTTTAATTGGACAAGAAATTGAGTAAAAAACCGAAACATTTGGCCACCTTGCTGAGCAAGTCGAGTGAAGTAGAGTGAAGTTTGATCTGGATGAATAAAATCGAGTGAAAAGTGTATTGTCAAATGAAAACCGAATCATTTGCCCAAGATTTTACCCTAAAAGATGGTTTTCCCAACGGCATACGGAACACTCGTAGAATATCTCAGAAAATTAAAACGGCCCCAAGGAGGACCAAAGACGACCTGGATGCAGACAGTGAGGCAAGATTTGGCCTAAATCGGAATTAAGCTAGATCTCTCAAATGAAGCACAAACATTGAATAGATTATCTGAACTGACACAAGATAGAAAAAACTGGCGTGGCAGATGCGTGCGTGAAGTATAAACTGCGTGTAACGTTTTAGGAGAAGAATATAGAACACTCAACTTCAGTAATCACATGTAATAGATTTAAAAAAACAGGAGCGTACCTTAATTTTTCCCTTCCTAAATGCACACACACTAACTTGACATGCTGAATGTCCGACATCTACGAATGCGACATGCCTTGGTTTTTCTTCTACAGCAGGTAAGTCCTTCTTGTACAAACCGTAACTTAAGGCAACTGTCGAAACGAAATGAGATTCAAATAAAAAAGCAGCATTGTGATTGAATAAAATTGCAGCACATTTAGCCATAAAAATCTTCTCATAGAGTAGGCAGTTTGAATACTAAAAACCCAAATTCCCCGTGACAAAACCTTTGTATAGTATTTATTTTTTTTAAAACAACTAATGGGCTGCTTTCAAAATAATGCAAGGACATCAAATCACGGAGGTATGTAGACAAAGGTGCCCTCTAGTCCAAAGGAAAAGATGGTAGGTAGGGGGAAGAGTACTTATATACATTTTCCTCTTTAATCTCCGTGGCACATAAACGTTTGCTCATGTGACCCTTTCAGTATCCCTCATGTAATGTTTGCATTGACAAAAAAAGAAAATGCAATTTTGTTACATAATAGAGTCAACTTGCTGAATGTTTCTCTCTTAGTCACATTAGCGATTAGGAAGAAACTAACAGGCTGTAGGAAGACATTAGTATAAAAAACATGAAAACTTCAGGCATTACATGGTAGACAAAGTATTTAACAGACGAAAATGATATCTTTTAAGTGCAAGGAAATCTACATACCTGCAGTAGTTTCATTCAATAATCTCAGACAATTTAGACCGGCTATTTGGGAGGCAGCAAGAACTGCTCTTCTTTGGTAATCAGTGAAGAATGAGGGTACCTATGAGATGATGAAGCTTTAACAATAAGCAATGGGGAATAATTGACAATCTTGGAGGATTGGCCAAAAATATATGCAGAAACCAGTGAAAATGTGAGAGGGGGGTTGAAAACTGTCCAATTTATGTGACAGGAATCTGTAGAAATTTACATCATTTTTATACAACTGAAAGATTATGTATCCTTTCTGTGGGATATAGTGAGGTAGGGAAACGATTCTTTACATATATGTTATACGTCATCATAAGATATTGGTATCATATACTCTACCATGTATCAAGAATTTTACTGATGAAGACGAAAGTTGAAACATTTTCAAAAGTTGAAGTTTTTTATGATTATCCATGCATTATAAAGATATATATGTATCTTTATAAATGATTATGGCTCTCTCAGTAAAATTGTTCAACTGATAAATTACAAATGAAGTCTTTTCAAAACATATTATTTTAGTTACATTTTTGCGAATCTATGTACATAGAAAATTATATAATAGATTCCATATATATATATATATATATTTATCTATTGTGTGTTTCCAAATGGTTTGAGCCAAGGTCCAGGCTAGAAAATATCAAAATTTGGAAGCAGCCTCATGGCTAGAATATTCTGTTATATATATAGTAATATGAATAGATCATATCAATTAGGTATTATAGATTTATATATATTATAATGTTTAGTGTATGAGAAAAGCTCAATATTACACTTAGAAATCTGCATTTCACTTAACATTTTTACTCAGATCTTTCCCTCATGGCCTGATACTGATAACTGATAAGCACTTGTCAAACTCTATACCTATATTCATACTTACAGAGATTACGCAATCTAATATGACTTTGCCAAGACCCTTTTCTGCAGTATTCTTCAGTTGAGTTAACACCATTGCATACAATTGTTCTGGTGAGAAAATCTCTGTTTGCTCTAGGTAATTTACCTGTTAATGGAAAAATATTTGGATGTAAGCTGAAGTTTGGGTTTAACAGAATCCAACTGAAAATTCTCTGCAAAATACAGCCAAAACATTATGTACATATAAATGATATGATCAAGCTTTGGGCTGGAAACTTCAAAAAAATGTTTGAAATTAACTATTATACAATCAGATAAGTGATAATTTTGCAAAGAAACATGGTAAAACAGAGTAAAACAATGCAGCAAAGGCTTCTAGCAAGGAAACAAGAACAAGTGGAATGCCAAGTTCTTTAATTGTTGGATTTCGGAGCAGGATAAATGCTGTAACTGCCTAAAATTTAGAGTACAATGATATTTAGTGTTATTGAGCAATATTATACCCCCTCTATAGCTAAGTTGTTGACTCGTAGATTCATTTAGAAATAATTTGTTATACCTTAACACCAACACCTCCATTGTCTTTTGGGACTACATCAAAGGGAAGCAATGGGATTTCTTTTTGTACATAAGGGTCTTCGAACTTTCTTCCAATCAACCTTTTTACATTACTGATTGTATTCTTTGCATTAGTTACTTGCTGAAAATGAAACAAACATTATTCTTGAAACACGTAAATTAAACTCTTCTATTGTATTTAACAATATGGTAAAGCCATAGGGATTCCATTTTGGCAAATAGCAAGGGAATGATCATTAATCTGCATCAACATTCTTGGTAATTTTTTCTTTTCATAAAATGGTCCTCATTAATTTTTCTGTACATTATTGGCCACTCAGGTTTGTACTTGGGATCAGACAAAAAAGGCAACGCTAATAAGGGGCTGAGGCATAGACATTGAGTGAGTTATTGAAACTCCCAGCATCAAAGATCATAGTGAGTAAGATTTTTAACATGAATATGCTAAGATGATTTATTATTCATTAGTTACATGTTATGAAATGGATAAAAGCTACTTTCACAAAAGCTAAATAAGAGAGTTCATTCAAAAAAAATTATTTATCAAGCCTTGCAATGAAAGCTTCAGCTGAAAAATCAGTGATTTTGAACATCACTATTTTGAAGTGTAAATTAATAAATAACTGTTCTGTAATTAACTCGGTTTTGAAATTGAGAATTGGCCTTCATTAGAAAGAATGAGAATAATTTGGAATTTAAAGAACCTGGAAATATGAATTATGAAAGAAGGCAGAATAGAAGGTTAATATGATTGAATAAGAACTTACTTGGTTCTTTGCAGCAGATCCTATCATTCTCTGATTTTGATTGAATGAGACAAAAGCCCTGAAATATTGTAAGATTATTTTCATTTTCTGCAAAAAAAACTATTTCACCTACTTCCGTAGGCATATCTAATGAAAATGAGTAATTCTGAGTAGTAGTTACCATACAAACACTTTTGTTCAAACCAGGCTTGAGTCACATAAATATCAACTGATCAATTTTACTGAACTATTAATGATCCAGAAGTATTTTTATTTGCTGTAGTTAAACTCTGATTAGTTACTGACAACACAATAGGTAATAGAATGAACAATACATTGTAGCATAAATAAGACTATCTGCTACCAAACTATAAACACAAATATTTTCATCTGTCTTTATAATTCAGAAGGAAAGGATAGTAGTTGTGCATAATTCATCCGTTTGTTTTACTTTTTAGCTATCAACTGATTCTTAGGCAGTAGAAATCCATCTTATGAATACAATGAAAATAGGTGTTTTAGAAAAACAAACAGGTCTGGATAAGCCATCACAGACAATGCCAGCACAATGAAACTTAAAAGAGAAATGAGACAACCAGGATTAGCAACATAGTTGAACCACCTTAAATCTAAGTCCATATAAGGAGTGATAAATCCAATCTCTTTGACCCTTTACCTCAAATATTCTATTCAGACTTCAGACTCTTAGTTACTCAATTTCTAAGATCTTCTCCAATCCTTTTGTACTTATTTATCTACTTCTTACTATCAAATGTTTATTCCAGTAAATTTTACATTTTATAGTCAAACCTGAATACACAAAAATTAAATTAAATGTCCAGATAGGACCTTAAAACAACAAGAATCAACTTTCAAGTAAAAAGATGGGAGTGAAATGCCTATTTCCCTAAGAAAAACTTTTTACTTGGAATAAAATGACAGACAAGTACTACTTCACTATCAAAGCGGCCCTTTCAATATCTAGATAAATTTTGCAAACAAATAATTAATTTTTACTTTAGATTGCTGTTTTTTAAGGTGTACAGCTGAGAATATTCTGAGAACCACATAGCATGATTAAAAACAGTTAGATACACCTGTTTCTGTTTTAACTGTGTTCAGATGAATTTACTTGTTTGTATTGCGTAATGCTTGATTACTTAAAGGAAATGACAAATCTGGTTTTAACAGTCAATTAAATGGTAGGTAAGATCACTAATTTATGTCAGTTCATCATTCTATCAATCAATTTATTGGTGATTGAAAATGCCTTTGTTTCCTTTTCAGTCCTTCTCCCTGACCCTTTATTACTCCATTTTACCCTTTGCCTTCATGTCACCCCTGATGCCTCCACCTCTGCAACTTCTACTTCTACTATTTTTTTACAAGAAGCACAAGCTGTTTTCAATTAAAGACATCTTATCAAAATTTGCTGAGAACAAAGTTTCAGAATTTTATATTTTCTAGTTTAAATGGGATTGTTTCAACCTTTGCTATTAAATGCAGCAGACTAGCTTCTACTTAAATGTGCGTTAACAGCTGCAATTCCTCCTGTCAAGACATAACATTCCTACACTATAAGAACGTTTTTGAGCGCTGTCTACGAAATGCACCATAGGTTTTCAATCTCCAACCAATTCAGACAATTTTGCGCTGTTGAACAGGCCAATTTCAAAAAGAAAAGCGTAATTAGTGATGGAACCAGAGGGTATTCTGTTGAAATTTGTCGCAATTTCAGTTAAACACCTGCCTAGCACCATCATTTCTTAACGGCTACATCAGTTTACGATATGTTTCGTCTAAATATTTCTAGAAAAACGGCGGAGACGCCGATCATGTACACAAATTTAATCTGTGTAAACTTTTTCTCATGTTTCTCAACTGCAAAGAACTAAGTAATTTCCTTCTATACTTCCGTGGCACTATGAAGGACCTTGTAAATGGATAGTGTCTTATTATCATGTATTATCATCCAGGTTCCGTACAGTAACTTTCATGCGAGCCCAAAGATAAGTACCTCCTTGGTCCTGAAACTAACAATAGATGAGTCATAGGCCTTTTTGGGTATTCTCGATAACGACTTGTATAAACATTAGTTTCTGATAGCAAACGCCAGAGAAACCACCAATAATGCAGAATACCGTCAACCAGTATGTGGCATAGGTAGGCCAAAGTAAGAACAACTTACGGTGTACATCTTTCAGACTGTTCGTTGGCGATAAGTTCTATTCCTCCGCTTCTTGCAACTGCTATGTAACAGTTCAGGTTACCTATATCAAACCCGACAACTGACATGTTTAAGTTTCACTATCTTTCTCATAAACACCAAGAGGACCTGAGAATAGGCCCGCTTTATCCGCTGCTTTAAATTAGTAAGGATAGAAAGTTACGAGAATTTTCGAGAAGCAACACGAGGATCATAGAGGTCTGGGTTCCACAAGGGAGATCCCCATCTGGCCTCCGCAGTGAGGATGAGTAGGGTATTTCCCAAGTTTTTTTCCAATTCAAGTTTATAGGTCGAGATCGTCCTTAACTCAGTGATAAAACAAAACAAGTAAGTGAAAAATAGCACATTTTGTAGTAATGTTTGAATTTGAATCTTTTTTGCCTCTCTTCATTAAAAAGAGAGCAAGATAATTGAAAGAAGATTTCACAAACCGAAAGCAAGGGTCTCGTGTGGAGCAGAGCCCTTGTTTAAATTCAGTCCCTTATGATCCCCGATGCCAAAGACACATCGTTATTGGAAATGTGAAAGCATTCATTGCAGTTTTGAAGGGTATTGGCTTGCAAATAAACAAACAAAATTCTTAGCTAAAAACTCCCACCCACAGGTACAGAACATTTTCATTTGAAGACAACATTTAAAGCTGAAGTATCTTTCCTTTCATGTTTTCCATCATGCATAAGGGGTTGAATTTATTCTTATTGACCATTTTTATTGTATTATTCAGCTAGCAGATAATTTGTGACAATTGATTAATAAGCTGTCTTTATTTAATTGTCAATTTCTATACTTGAGACAATAACATTTAATGGATCCTCAAAACAGATGCACTATGTTATAGATTTTGTGGCCAACATTAAATGCAGTTCAGCTGCATCAGAAAGCAAAAATATCTGCTATTAAATTGTAAACAAGATTTCTGCTATGCTCATTTGTATGAAACACCATGGAATTACATTGGTGCCTTGTGTGAGTAAAGACAGGGCAACAAGCAGTGGCACCGTATAGATCAAATCTATTGGTGGAAATGAATAGAAACTAAAAAATACCAAATGCTTAAAACTTAATTGCCATAAACCGAACAATCTTACCACACGATCAAACATGAAAGTGTTGGATGATTTAGGTAACTTCAATTAGATGGTAGTTATTTACAACGTGTGAGTAAAGAACGGTTTATTCAACATATACCTGATAATGTCAAAAACGTAGTTTCGTACAATTAATCGCACCCATTCAAATAAAATCCTAGCAGTAAGTTTCGCAGAAAAAAAAACAAAACAATTTGTTTACAATATCATCGTAAGACATAATTGGGTATTATATCTATTATTTTACACTTTGAATGAGTTAAAAAGAAAAACACCAACATATCACCAACCGTGCCAATGACAGGAAAAGAATCAGGGTCAGCAAACTATCGTATATTTTATGGGGGAAAGTGACCAGAGTAAAAGTTTGAATGCACGACTGAAAAACATCGCCCCTAGAAGCCTAATTAACAGACAGCTTGCAAAGTATGCTAAATTACCTTTCTTTGTTTTGTGCAGTTTGCAACAATTCGCAATTATCGCAAATTCGTTTTCAAATTCTTGCTGGTGTAAAGTTTCTAATTACAAACATCAAATCGATTTTCTGAAGAAGGGTAACCATCGCGTTGGAAGAACAGCAGGAAAATGTTTTGTAAAAATGACAAGACAAGGAAACATGTGCATCGAATGTTTAATATTCCCACGCGGTTCGATACTTTCAAGGGTATGAGAAGTAACCTTGGTGAGTGCATATCTTTCCTTGAGTGACTCTGCAACTTCATCAAATTACATACAGGTCTACAGAAAAATGGAATTCTCGAAAAACATTACGAAGCATGAATAAGCCTATAAATCATTCATTTAACACTATCAATAAAAGATCACATTTAGATGCATCTTACTAACAGTTAAATGGTAACTAAAATTGCCAAGATGGCCTACAGAGTTCCACAATAACGTTACATACATCATTTCTAAATTAAACCAAAAATTGCCAAATGCTTGCTACAAGTACTCAAAAAAAGACACTTTATAGCCTCAGCACAACCTTTGAGACATCCAACACTTAAAGAATATGACTTCGATTGGTTAGTCTTAACCGTAAAATGAAATCATTAAAATCTTATTTCTATAATAATAATGAAGACTGAACCAACCAATCAGGGTATTAACAGTCACTGACAAATTTGAATATATATTAGCTACTTAGATAATGCTGCAACTTTGGCGGGACATGTAGTGTCGTACTGTATTATGTTCAGTTATATCAGGTCAAGCCTTTCCAGCACTACAAATTTTTTAGTTTTAAAATCATCTTATTCTACAGATATTGGTATTAACAGCAGCTTAAAGGTTTGATTTGCGTTATTTGCAAAATAATTCACCACGTGTCTTTCAAATAAAGCGCTCAGATCTCTTGCAATAAACTACACAGAAAACAAAAACCATAAAAGGCTACTAATTCTAAGGTACTCAGTAGAGATAAATACGCAATATGACTAGGCCCTGAATTTACATAACAAATCATTTTTCGTGAATTATTCAGGGGTAAAGATTCTTCCAATACTTTAATATTTTTGTTCAACAATTTCAAACTTGGTCATTGTATGAATGAAAAAAAATCCTCTTTTACAACAACGATTTATCATCCCGCTATTCACTATTCGAACTTAGAGTTTCTTAACTTGCATACCAGTTAATTTTGCATTTAGGGTCCTTGTTAACTCTGATTCCATGGAAGTAAATTTCAAAATATACTAAGAAATGATAATGTGTCGCTGATTTTTCTAAGTTCGAGATTTGCCTCTGTTTGAATATGTGATATAATGAAACGAGGAAAGTCAACTTTCATCATTTGCGCATTAAACAGTGAAATGTCAACCAACCTTACACCATGACAGAGAATTTGGTAATTTTGTAGTTTCATATTTGTTCATGATTTTACTGTTTAATGTTTGGCTTCGAGTACTAAACCTCTCAGCACTTTTAGCATGTCCAGTTTGTTCTTATAACAATGACACCATTCTCTACTACTGGGCTACCTCTTCTAATTCACTTCAGTCATTAGTCGTTCTAAGTGCCAATTCACCCCGTGTTTTTGCCCAAAAAAAGGGAGAAAGTTTACACCTGAATCAATTTGAGCTACTCTGCATACTATAAACTTTTTTATCTATATATCTCATGTTTACAAATTAGCAGCTAATATTCTGTTCAGCCTCTAGGTGGCATGTAGCCCCTAGGAGCATTTGGGAAACTGGCATTACGTGGTAAGCTGCCTACCCTTATAATACGAATACCAGGGTCTGTCCGTAAGTTAGCGGCTGATCGAGACGGAGGGATATGTCGGTAAACTGGTCCTATTGACGGATCCGGTCTCGATGTCAAATCCACAACTGGAGGTCTCCGTTGATCAACACGTATCATATTTTGCGGGTGCATTGGTACGCTGTGCTGCGGCATGTTCGTCTGCATCCAAGGTGGAAAACGTTGCATTTGATTGCCCAGTCCAGAAAGATTGATTATCTGAAGATCACGAATGCGGTCTTCGGCGGACATTGGAGGCCTTGCTCTCTGTGCTGCCTCAACCTTGATTTGAGGAAAACCTGCTGGGCGCCCTTGGCTTTGCATGTTTGCATTTAATCGCATTAGCATTTCTTGGTGTTGATGAATCTGATTATCGATATTTTGCCGTTGTTGTTGTTCTCTCAATTGCATTTCAGCTATTTGCTGTTGTTGTTGTTGTTGTTGCTGTTGCTGAAAAGCTAGCAATCTTTCTTGGTACAGCCGCATCCTATCACCTTCTCTTGCTAAAAAGGAAAATCATTCGGATCACAGCTAAATATCCAAATTTAAACTGATCAATATCTAATGCTTGCTTTGAGATGGTTTCTAGTTTTCAACATTATCGCAAGTGTACAAAACGTGCTTTGGTTGGAGGGGGTCAAACGACTAGCGCAATGTTTCATGAAATAGCTGTTATCAAACCTTTTGATAATCTGCGTATCTTGAAAAGTGCCAAATGGAGAATTTTGTTAAATATGAAAAGCGCCGACATCACTGAAAGAATAATTTTTAATCCTAGATAAAATGCTACCTCTAGACTTATCAAAAATCCGAGTTTATGAGCCATTTCAAGGTGAAATTCACCCACCTACAGCCCTTGCAGCACTGTCTTTTTGTTCTTCATAATTTGCCCAAGCTTGCCTGCGTTCCTCCTCTGTCAACTGTTCACCTTCAATATTCTCTAATAGTATATCGTGTTCATGGTATTTTATAATCCATTTTGGGTGTTGACGTTGAAGTACTTCCGCAAGTAAGGGATCCTATGAAAAAAAGTGATAAAAAATCCCTCTTAAGTGGGCTAAGAAGCACCAATTTGAAGAGCATTGCATTACATTACATTACATTACATTACATTACATTACGTTACATTATATTACATTTGCAATCTGTTAAAGCAGGTTTATTAGCTCCTTAGCACAACATAGAGAGTTCCGTAAAATCATTTGCCTTGTTCCGCAAGGTTTTTCTGTATTTTGTTAAATTCATTGAGGTTTGGTCTAAGTAACGGATATAAGTACTTAAATGAGAACTAATCCAAGGTTTATTTTTTGATAGTTAAGCAAATCGTGCGAAACGTTTACTTTAGTGACTATGCTTTAGTATAAAGCCAAGTTGCTTGTAACAAATGAACGTATATGTACTTACCGCAGGCAGCTGAGGGACGGGAACATTGCCACCTTCAACATACTCTTCGGCAGTGAATGCATACAGCTCCTTAATTTCCTCATCAGTGAAATGCCTAGAGATCTGTTGCTCATCAACAACCCTGCCAGCAAGTGCTAGTTTATTAATTTGCCTTTCGTAAATCTTCTCCTCCATTGTCCCCTATACAAAAAGCTCATTTATCAATACCATGAATAATTTTATAATATCAATATAAAAATATCAAAAAACGAACAGAAAGGCGTTTGATCACTTCTATTAAAATAAGAAGTATTTCACTATCTTGGAAGCAAGTTCTAAAAGTGCAAGAACAGGTAGCGCCAGGAGACTGATGCAAAAATAGAGAAAAAAACCAATGAAGCAGCGCCCTGAAACCGCGAAAAGAATACTCGACTTCGACGGCTTCCTCTTTCATTCTCGGTGGTAATATAGTCGCAAAGTAGCAACTAAAAAGTTTGCACATATTGCAAGGGGGTATTACTCGTAAAACTTATGATATTAGAGCAATGAAACCATACGAACTACAAATAAATCAAGCTTTTGAAGAAAAAGCCTCACCCCGTCTATGACGTTACCAAGTTTCGCTTAAGATTAAAGGACTATATGGTCTCTACAGGAATGAAAAGGTTAAATCAAAGAAATTTCTAGCATGCTTGGGTCATCAGTTAATAAATCACAAATGTTTCTTTGCATAAGAAAAGTGTAACATTTACCTGAGATATCAATCTGTAGACGTAAACTGGTTTGTCCTGTCCGAACCTGTACACTCTGAATATCGATTGGACATCATGGGAAGGGTTCCAAGAACAATCAAATACAATAACACGATTGGCAGCTACGAGATTAACACCAAGTGAACCAGCTTTCGTTGAAATTATAAACAATCGAGCACTGCAAGAGATGCAACGTGATGCAAATTAGAAGTTACACTTTCTATTGAGACACCCTTGATCATTAAAGAATATTTACAACACATCTTCCGATTGGGCAAAAGGGCAGTTACAAGCTGTAGTGTTGAGGATAGGGGATGTCTTCGATGAATTGGCAAATGAGTGTGGCATGCCATATCTAAGATGCCAACAAGCTGAATAATGGGCTGATAAAATACCCTTTTATGGCCAAATTCTGGTCAATAATTCCCCTTACTACGATGGCCCTACACAGCTGCATTTTATACTAAAGCTAATGTACCAACTTGACTCGAGGCCCTTATTAACAGACGTTTCACTACCCTATTTATCCCTTTCTTTTTATCCACATCCAGGTAAATGGGCCTTCAAAACTGCTCTAGAGTACCGAAAAACTTGGGGGATTGAAATACTTTTGAGCATAAATAATAGAGGGGTTGAAATGAAAGGGAAGTTTTCAAATTACATCAGGTCATTATTGAGAGGTGGATTTCCAAAATAGCTTTTGTCTGAAGACATCCTGTTGAGCAAAGGAGCAATGATACTGCTACAATATCGCATGAAGCAGAATACTATGGCCATTATAAATCGATCAAAAAGATAAAGAGCGAGACAACTCTAAGACTACATTGGAGAAAGATAAATTATTCGTAGAAGCATTGTTGTCAAGTTCAAGTAAGTAGCACATCTCGTAGAATGTAAATGTAACACTTTAGTGAAATGTACCAGAAATATTGCATAGCCAATTTCTACCTATCCTTGACATTTTCAATAGTCTTGCGAGGAAACGAGAATGCAAAATATTGATAACTTTTAATGTATTGGAGTACAGATATATCAACTACAGGCAATTTCCCTATTTGATTCTATGAAATTAATAAAAAGCGATTGGGGTAAAACTAAGGGGAGGGAAAAAACTCCAAAAAATGATAGCTGAAAAGGGACGTTTATTAGATACACTAGAAAGCATTATTAAAAAAATCGAATCCCTTACGTGGTATTATCAACGTCGTTGAAGATCTCAGCATATCTTTGTCTCGTTTTCGCAGCTGTTGATCCATCTAATCGGAAATAGTCAACTCCTTTACACCATGTCATTTCGTTTCCGCCGATTTTCCCGCCTCCAAGAGTTCTTTCAATTAGATCCAAGGATGACAAACTTTGGCTAAACACTAAAATTTTATCTCCAACAATCTCTGCGTTGGCAAGTATTTCTAACAACAAAACTAATTTCCCACTCAGCTCAACATTCGTGTCATCTCCATCTTCAATAAAATCATCGTACCATTCCTTTTCTTCGACTTCTTCAGCATATTCTTTGAATTTAGTGCCAGACCTCGTGCTACCCATCTCCCTTACCGATTCCTCTTTAGGTTGTACGTATACAATCTCGTCATCATTTCCTATTCCTATCGTTGCTGTTTCGTCTTCCGAACCATCAGCATCAAACACATCTTTGTCTAAACGTAATCGAGCTTTCCCATTTGTGAGAGATATCGTGCTCTTGTCTTTCTCAATCTGTTTTGTGGGAGTATTTTTTGAACGTAAAGTATACGATTTGCCGGATTTAGATGTTGATTGCTTTGGTTGAGTAACAGATGATTGTCGGCCTAAATCTTCAGCTTCATTATCTTCTTCTTCATTTTCTTCTAAATTTTCATCTGAGCTTGATGAAGTTCTTCTGGCCTCTATAGAAGGCATAGAACGAAAGATCGATCTTAAAAATGAAATCACTTGAACAATACGGGAAATTGCTATTTAAATGACATTCTCCATGTTTTGACACCTCAAGAATAGGATTAAACCAGGGGAATACGTTAGAGACATAACTATAGAAGGGTAGAAAATTTTGGCTACTTTTTGTAGTTTTAAAATTTTAATCTTTTGAATTTTAATATCTTTGTGAAGGCCCGATCAAATTTCGGCGGAACACTATTGCCTAATCAGCTCAAGAAAATGCAATATTCTAAGCGACCGAAAACAAAACCCTTAATTGAGAATTAGAAATTAACTAAGCAGAGAAAGAAAGCAATATATAACTAACACAAGCATCAGCCTGTATCGGAAACAGGTACAAAGACATGAGTAACTCGGTAGAAGGCAATTAGTAATGCTAAATGACGTAAAATGTAGCGGGTTTATCTTAAAGCACTTTGCACAAACCAGAATTGACTGGAATTCATACCAACTGGGATGACAGGGGTACAAGATTCTCCATATAAAGATGAAATGTACCGAAATTGTTACCTGGCATCAGGGATTATATAAATTCTAAGCAATATTTTCCCTTAATATTAAGTTTAAGCGTTTACTTCTACTTTGGCCTTCTTGTGAAAAAGTTTTCCTTTTGTAGGCAAATCATAGTCAGTCAATCACTTTGAACATTTCATATCATTTTCATCATTATTACTAGATGGATTGTATTATGGCTACAAACCCGATTCAGTGCCACTTGACCTCCATTTGTTTTTGCGTTTACCTTCCTCTTCATTGCTGCTTTCATATTCAGATTCGCTGTCGTTTAAAAATTCCCTGATATCTTCTAGATTCTCTCGTTCCAACCGTCGAATGGCCTCGAGCTTAACTGCCCAAGGGTGCGTCCATATCTTCATTAGGCACTGGTAATCAGCAAAAATACCGGTACCTACAAGAAGTTTAAAAAATAGTGTATAAAGAGCTTAGAAATCTTGCAGTTAATGGATTACGCACAGTTTGCAGGCTTATGCGTATATAATTCTTTACTACGACACTTATGTCTTTATATTAACTGTATTTTAACACTAAGTAAGAGATTGCACCTTAGAAAAATGCTTATCATATTTCGAGATGTAAACATATTTTCAATTGCAGAATAAAAACCTCTTTTGCCAACACACTCCAATTTTGTCCATCCACGGTGTTACAAGGTGTGATTCCGTCAAGTAAAGTCTTAAATTAATCCGAGGGGTATCTCGGGGAGACAGTATTTCCTTCCCTCACTCATTAACGAATAACATATATTTTACTGATGAGATCTCGTGTAAAAATACGAATTTAAAAAAAAGTGTCTTCAAATCATTTTTCGAAGGCTCGGGTTTTATCCACTTATCAACATACAACATGTAAGAGGCAAACCTCTAGCTCTAACTTCTGACAGATTTCCACATACAAAAGTGTCCAAGTAATATTGATACATTTTCCTCTGTCTTTCTCCAAGGCGCACAAATAACGTGTACTCATGCTTAGGCGTTAAAAACGGAGTTAGAACGGAATAATCTTTTCTCTAAAACAAAATGATAGCAAAATAAATAAAAAAATTAGAAACAAGAATAAAATATGTGATCTAAATTACTTGGATATTCGACTAATATTGGAGAGAATTTTTAAACAAGTTATGGGTATTCTTGCTCAGCTCAAATGCAAGCTTTTAATTTGCGAAATGCTAGGGATATATCAGATATTGTTTTGTTGGCTTTGCTTTATTTTTGTGTCGACCCAGGCTGGGGTTGTGACATCTTTCAAGCTGATATGGGCCTTGAGCGCTTAGGCATGTGCCCTCAGGAGTTCTCTTGAGTACCAATTTACCGACCTCAAAAGGATGGAAACCTGGCTGGGCTGAACAGCTTGTGCAGAAAGGTTGTCTGTGGTCTCGAATCGCGAGCCACTCGGCAAAGCCTAGGCCTTAACCACTTGTCTATACCAACGCAATTCCAACGGCGACTAAGCAAGTCAAATCCAAGGCGTAAAATCCATCAAAAAAGATTATCCAATCAACAAAAATCCTCAAGATCTATTCGATCTAAAAGAAGTTCTTAAACCCAAGTTTTATTTCAATTATTACATATAATAACATTGATTTTATTGAAACGAAAGTAATTAGTTATACAATTTCTACTCATTCATACAAAAACATTCTTGCAAATAAATCATTTAGATTTAATTCAATGAATGAAAATCTAACGAGATTTAAGTACGATCATTAACTTCTGGTCAGAAATGGAAAAATTTCGGAAATTCTATTAACATAAAGTGCCTACCTGTACACAGCCTGAAAGGGTGTCGTGTAATACATGACATCGTTGCTTCATGACTTTGACGTCACCGGGTGTTGAATTAGCACATTGTCCATTCTGGATCGGGTTCATGAAAAGATTAGTAAACTCTTTCTTAGTTCCAAGAAGCTTCGGCTTCACAAAGCTAACCATTACGAAATCTAATGGTATAAAAATTACAACAACATTAGAGGGAGAAGCCTAACAGTGAATATATTCAATGACTAAGTCTGAATTTGTTGAATGCTTTCAAATTGAAGGAATAATTTATAGAATATAGACTATAAATAAAATAATATAGTCTTACATATTATAAATAATACAATACTATTTATTATATAGTTTGTGAAAAAATATCATATATTATTTATTATGTATTCTCATACATTATGTATCATACATCACATAACATTATATATTATATCATAATTAATAAAATATAACTATAAATTATAATTGACATAATATAGTATTAATAAGACAATACTCACATTCCAAGAGGTTATTCTGAAGTGGTGTTCCTGTAAGAACAACTCTTCTTAACGTCTTGATATTTGTCAAAGCCTTAGATATAGCAGATAAATCATTGCGAAGAATATGTCCTTCATCACAAACAACAATGTCTGGTCCTACAAGAAAATGAATGTATGTAGAATGAAAAAAATTACAAGTAACGTTATGATCTTAAGCTTCTGTTTGGAAACTGTGTGTGACTTTCTCACAATTCTTGCACATTCTTGCATTCTTTTAACAAGAGTTGCAGTTAAGCTGAGAGTCAGCTAGATCCTGTAAACAAGGTCGCGCGAATATCAAAATATCAATTATCATCAAAATCAAAGTAACCATGCATACATTTATGGTACTATCAGCTAGTAACTACAAATTTCGGCTGCAAATGGGGTGTCAGGGTAGCAGACCCAGCCTGCACTGCAGACCGTATCTTGAGAATTAAGATGGTTGATGAACAATCGATAGCTTTGTATTCTGATCATTAAGTTTTTGTAGTTGAATACCAAGCAGCAGCAAATATATTTATTTGTTATTTTGTCAGTAAAGGCCGTTGGACATGCTACGAACTTTGTTAGCATGACTTTGTATTAAATATATGCTTGCATTTTATGCGACTTTGGGTCTTCTTTATATCCATATAAAAGCTTACAACACGTAAATGGTAACAATACGTTTAAACTTCTTCAGAAAACTCTAAGGGACAATGTCCTTTGGCCATGAACATAAAAATAAAGTTTAGATCTTTCTTATTGCATTACGTAAATGTCAAAGCGCAAACAAGAACTGAGATTAGGACATTCTTTAAACCCTTGGTTCAGTGAATTTTACCTGGATCTAATAAGGTTTCTGTTATTGTCTTTTTGTGTTTCTTGTTCTTGATCCTTTTATATTGTGTCATGTTTCGATACATCTCATAGCCAAGAATCATGACACCTCCATTACTGTGCCATTCTTTCAGCATGGCCATTCGCAGTTTTAGATTGCTGCCAGAGTCAGTCAATACATACACCTATTAATAAAATGACTTTCATTTCAATAAAACCAATGTTATAACGTGTAATAACTGAAATATAACTTGGGTTTGAGAAGTTGTTTTAGATCTAAAATTTCTGGTTAAAGACCACTCCATATAAGCATCTATTATGGTAAAATTTTAAGAAAGCTTTATTATATGAAGGTAAAAATTAAATCATCTTATTACCGGGATTGCTTCAAAAGTGTGTGCGTTGAAACTACTGGATCACAATTATCATATGATTAAAAGTAATTTGGCATGAAGTTATCCTGACGTAAAGTAAATTATGAGAAGATATTTATGATAGGCTATATACCTAAATGATTGAGTCCCAGTGATCATACAGTTGTACAGGGCTTGGTCAGATTGCAAGGGGGTACTATAATTGATTATGTTGGACGAGAGAAGAGCTACCAATGTTCCACTATGAATGAATCAAGCTAGTCAAGTATAGGCCCATCCACCCAGGAACTAACCAATTTTTTATGAGAAACAAAGGAACACATTGTTCCTTCTGACATGAAAGGGTTAGCGTATTGAGGCATATAAGACTTTTGCCTGTTCATCCTTGAGGATCATTGTATAGTGGGGTGCATTGCAGAGGGGAAGGTTCAAGGGATCGCAGTATACAATTTAATCATAGCCACCCTCTTAAACGAATAAATCATCGGAAATATAAATATTTGAAGTAATTCCACTTACATCCATTCGCTCATCAACTTCAAGCCATTTCTCGAATTCATTTTGCCAGTTGTATACAGTGTTCAATGGAGCCACGACCAGAAACTTTGTCAGTCCGATGAGAGGATTGTTCGTGATGGCATGTAAAAGTGCTATAATCTATTACAAAAGCAATATCAAAGTGTTTATGAAAGCTTGCAATCACACTTAACAAATATATCTAAAACAAGAACATTATTCGCTACCAGCATTTAGGCTAACCCTAAAATGCAAGGAGTATTTTTTACAAAGGTCTCACTGATTCAAAACTCGTGCTAAATAGTAGCTGTTGTGTCATCACATAAAAAAGTCAGGCTCTTACACACAGGAAATACTCTTTGGCGGGAGGAAAATATGACCACTTTCATCCGAGAAAAGTTAGGTTCACTAGTAAACTGAAAGACGTTCTTAGATACAGTGTGGCTAGATGTTGATTGGTTTAAAGAACAAAGGGTATTCTATTGTTCCCAGTTCCCTTGGCAGTGGTTATAAAAACAGGCCAAACTTCATTCTCAAGATCACCACGCGTTGCTAATTTCAACAGTTAGACAGAAAGTTATCAATAAAAGCTGGAACGAAATTCTGGCGTTCCATTCTTTGTTAAAAACCATTGTGAAAAAAAAGAAAAATAACGTACTACTTAAGCATTGCCGCTACATTTGTCAATCGGGGCAATGCTAATAAAGCTGCCAACCAACCAACATCGAGACAATCAAGGTTTACAATCTTATATAATATCAGATTCACATACCTGCAATGACTTGCCAAGTCCCATACAGTGAGCCAGCAATGCACCGCTACCTTTGTCTCCATTCTTGAACTTTTCTACAGATTCAAACAAGCAATCGTACATGAACTGTATCCCTTCAACTTGATGAGGCTTTAAATTCGATACCAAACTTTCATGAATTTCCACTAAAGCTTTTCCATTCTTCTTATCCACTTCCAAAACAAGCCTTCCTGCCATGCCCTCCTGCTTACTCGCTTGCTCTTCATTATACGTTGCCTGAGTTCGATCCAAAAGGCGCCTTCGCCTCTCCTCTTCCAGCTGCCGCGCCTTCCTTGTCTCTTCCGTTAGCTCTTCATCCGCTAAGATACGTCGGATGTTCTTCCTTCCTTTGGCCTTTGAAGGTGACTTATCATCATCGCTACTTTCGTTTGAGTCTGTCATTATAACTTTACCTTTGCGTTTACGCCCTTTCCCCTTCAATTTCCCCTTTCCTTTCCTGGTTTTACCTTTCTTCTTACCCTTTGTTCTACCAATATTCTCTTCATCTTCTCCACTTTCATCATTCGTTCGGCTTTCATTTTCACTTTCAGTCGATTTTTCAGAGTTTTTACGTTTTCTTCTTGGTCTTTTTTTCGTACGAGCCAAAACATCTGAGTCCGAATTAGAGAAAGCAGCTGCATTTTTCTTTCTTCCTTTTGCATTCCTCTTTCTCTTTCCAGTTCTTTTGGTAGGTTCTGAGTTTTCGCCTGAACTACTCACCTTCTTTTCGTCATCATCAGACGAACTATTCGACTCTTCAGCAACTTCCCGTTCTTTCTTGTTATCATAATTCCTTCTGATTGATCTATTTGCCAGTCTCTGATAGTCAAACTCGCTGTCGCTTGAATCTTTAGAGTTAATCAACACATCCTCTTCATCTTCGCTGCTCCCATCTGCTTCCTCCTTTATTTCGTAATCGCTCTCATTTTCAAGCATATCGACATCATCATCTTCTTCAACTTCGCTGCCATGATTCTGCAAGTCACTTCCATTTCCCTCACTATTTTGAATTGACCTTTCGCGTCGAGTTCCACCTTTTTTAGGTACAACTCCATCTCCTTTGGACCTCGTGTCATTCTTGTTTTTCGCTACCTCATGGTCATTTTCAACTGTATCTTTTCTCAATCTATTTCTATCATCTTCTGCAACTTCATCATCGCTACTAGATATTAAACTTATTGTTGTAGTAGTCTTCATTACGAGTTCTACTTTATTTCTTCTATCAGTTCTTTCTTCCTCGTAATTCTCTTCAAAAGAACCATGGCCATCAGACTCGATATCAGCTGAACTAATATACGTTGGCATCGTACAATTAACAGGAACCTCAATTCTATCCAGCAAGACTTTTAAGTCCTTCAGCATATATTTCTTCCTCAGTTCATCAGTTGTCAGAACGTCCAAATCCGACAAATCAATTTCTACACTAGAAATCCCAAATGAAGAAACCTCGTCATCTTTAGCTCCAAGCTTGTGACCAGCGCCATTATCAATTGGCAACTTTTTCAGACCACTTGAACGAATCTTGCTATCTTTATATGACTTTTCTTTCCCTGCATTGTCATTTAGCACTTCATTAACTGACAAGTCTAAATCTGGATCGATTTCAATTTTAACAACTTCGTTAGGCCCAACACCCTCATCTTCAAGGGTATGAGAAATATTTTTCAACCGTTCCTTTCTCTCAAACTGGCTTGGTCCTCCAAGGTGAGTCTTTTTGCTTTCAAAAGCATAACCTTTCATTTTCATACGTTTCAGTATTTTCATAACAATACTACATTCTTCGGTAAAACTGTCAATCTGGCTTGGATCGCAAAAAAAGCATTTCCATTTCTCTTCTTTAGCATCGAGAAGAATTTTTAGAAAATTTGGTCCCATGTTCCGTTTTACACAATTTCGGCAGTAGACCTTCTCACAAAAATCACAACATACGAGTTTTCCACCATCCCCGCACCATTTACAGAACTCCTCCATTCCAAATTGGTCTCTACTGAACGAGCTAGAGTTGTAAAATTTGCTGCAGGTCTAAAGTAAAAAAGGCACAAATATAAATGTTAGCATGGATATTGGATAGTATTAGTAGCAATTACCAACTAATATATACCAACTATATGATTTATGCTGTAAAGTAAATGCTGTAGAACTGTTTACAAATGGTCTTAATGAAGCAATAGAAAAAAAAAATAGCAGTAGAATATGTTGATTAGAGTACCCTTATTAAGAGTTAATTGCACAACTTTTACTTCCTTAACAAAATGATTCAAGAAAACTAAAAATAATCTTGGAATAAAATTCAAGAGGCTTTCGTTATAAAAACACTCCAGACTGAATGATACAACATAACAGCATCCGCAGGGCCGTTTTATGGGCCGCCTCAACCGGGCCTGGAAGAACTATAATAAGGGAGATACTAAATATCTTCAAAGATACTCTTCACTTGCTAAACTGAATGTCCTTCACTTATCTGAAAGGATTTTAAGCAAATAGATGAGCTTTCTAATGTAAACGATCCAAAAGTTGTGTTATGAATGCTTCTTAGCTTGTTGATTGTCAAGGCAGCGTTGCCTAATGCAAACAGTTCAATAGATCGAAAAAACTGTATCAAGAATCATGTTTTCCTTTAACCATGAAACTTTGAATTTTCTAAACAAAGATTTATCAATTGATTGTGATTTTAGTTGCACTGTAAAATAAAAAAACTCATTAAAATAAAATGCCAGACCACAAATAAATCAAATTAAAGCGAAAGCAAAATGACTTACCTTGCAAATAAGTACAGAAAGCACAGGATGTTGCAACACTTTTTGGGAAGCTGTTTTCATCTTCTTGCCGCAAGCAGTACAATTGACATGAGAGGGCAAGTCGTCTAAAGAAAGAATAGGCAACTCTATGTAAAATAATGGCTTTATTCACAGCAATATTAGCATTACTTGCAGAGGTTTCTATTTTAGTAAAGAACAGCGCCAATACTCTTTAGGTAGATAAATTACATCTCTTCTGGAAAGCATAGTAATAGTGGAAACTTAAAACAGCTGTGACTGCACACGGTAAAAGATTAATATGTGAAAAACACAGCAACTATGATTGGCCTATACCAATTAGTTCACTAGAAGTCTCCTTTTACATGTACAAGAACGGCGGTGTAGATTCTGCATAACAGTTACGGAAAACTTGTTCTTGCGTCCTATTTTTCCAACGAATCGTGGAACCTTACGTGATTGGATAACTCACTCTTCTTTTGTGATAATGAAAATGAAGCTCCTTCCCATTGTTCTTGAACAATGAAGTTGCTTCTTACGCAAAAAGAAACGCAACTAACACCAACATTTTATGGCATGGACGAACGAGGATTTCGTCATTGGTGTAGACTTGTACCAAAGCAAGGTAAAGACTGCATGCAAGCTAGCACTGATAGGATACACGCATAAATTAGGAAATAAAAATGGCTTAGTAATTGCGCCAAAATGGTGACAAAAGAGCTAACATGATGGGAAAAAGATGATAGAAAAATGAGGAAGTCAAATACTTTAGATATAAATTGCATTGAAGACTGTCCCATACCCTCTGTTAATTTGTCTAAATTCAGTCCTTTTTTTCTACATTCTTGATCTTCTTGTGAAGGTACAGTCTCATCGCGCGTCCAAACTCTAACTAGTCGTTGCCCATCTTCATCTATAATGCTGTCTATTTCCAGCTGGTCTTCATCATCTAGAGGTACAACTGTGACAGGAGCATTGTCTTCCACGTCAAGCCTTCCTGCATCGTCATATTTTGTTGACATAAACTTTGTGCCTAAATCCTCCTCGACCTCAACTGGGACAACAGTTACAGGGACGTCAGCTTCGTTGTCAAACATTTCTTTATTTGTTCCATGTTCATTATGAGCCAAAATTGATGGGGACAGGGGTTCATCATCGGACCGCTCCCCATCATCTTGTGGAACAGCAGTCACTGGGCTGTGCTGACTTTTAGTACCATCCTCTAGCTTTTGAGATGTTTCATAAGCTGCATTTGATGGTGATACAAAGTCTTCATCTAACTTGCCTTCGTTGTCTAATGGTATGACAGTGACCGTATCGTCATAGTCTACATTTACAACTTCGTTTACAATGTGAGACTTTCCAGATTTTTCAAGCGGCGGGCATATCTCCACTGAAGGACAATCGTCGGATGCTTGTTTATCATTCAGAGATATGGTATGACTAGGAGTATTAGTACCCAATAGTAGATCATAAGATGAAGCTTCTGAGAGATCACTTCTTTCTAAATCTTGCTCTATGACTATAGGGTTATCGTCAAGAGGCGTGGCGTCTTCCTTACCACATATTTCATCCGCATCATCAGCTATACTTTCACAGCTTTCACTAACAATATTTGATGAGACTTTGATGAAAGATTGGTTGCTAACATTCTCATTCTCAATAATATCTAGTCCCGTGTCTACGGCGGTCTCATCTTCGATTATAATCGCTTCGACGGTGTTAGTTAAGCTATGATTTGCCGTTCTTTTTTCAGTACCATCGGTTGCTGTTAATGCTAGATCTGGTTGCTCTGATGTGCTATCTTCAACTTCAATTATATTATTAGCTGCTCCGCTAATGTTTTCATCAACATACAATGCACTGCAAAATAAGAGAGTTCAGTTTTAAAATCATTTTAACTAGAGTAATTTGATTGATTGAAAAAAACATGTCTGTCCATTAGATGATCTTTTTAGGTAATCGTGAGACAGTGGCAATATTGCGAAGGATTTACGAATTTAACTGGGCATTTTTTTGTGAATAAATCGCCCATATACTGTGGAGCAAGCACATGTAGAGACTTCAAAATCATCGGCATTTACTCGTGATCAACGAGCTACGCACCAATGGTATACCTGGCGGATAAAAATTACTTCTTGTTAGTATTCTAGCTGCTCGGTTTTCCAGCTGATGATAATGACTTTTCGCAATAACACCACAAAACCTCGAAACAGAACAACAACAACGGAAATAAGGTTCGACCATCCCGGCGTATAGTTGAAGTAAAGTTTTCGCGTGTTTTAGTAAACCAACTGCTTTTTAAACTTTTGCAGAAAGCCTACTAAAGTGACATTTCCAGTCTAGAGAATTGTCAATTTGGAAGCCAAGACACTTGGTCTTCTCCACGACCTCTAGTTCATAATCCCTGATTTTTAATGAAAGATGTTGGTCTGCATTTTTTGACACCGGTTTTCCCTGTTTGGTAGATATAAGCATTGACTGTGTAATAATTGCATTGAAACACAATTTGTTACATTTATAAGCAAATGTTAAGCAAAACCGCGTGGTGTGTGAAAACACGTAGCCAATAACATGCACTATTTCATTTTCTCGCGTGGTTACTTGACAGACGAAACAAACTTCCTAGTCATCTTTTTCAAATCATCTTTCCGCATTTTCTACACTCTTTTTTGTATAAGCATAAATTATATAAGAATAATGAGGCTCAAGATCTTGTGAAACAATTATTTTTAGCGGCTGTTTTTTACTTCTGAATTCTTTATGACATTTAATTACTCATACTTCTTTACTCCTTTTTCTTTGATATTCTGTAAGTCTATTTTTTAAATTTTATTTGGATGTCTTGTTCTGTTAGCCACAATACTTGTAATAGGTGTGCGTTTTTGGCATTGATGATAATAATAACAATTTATTGCCATATCTGTTTTTTCTGCCGCGCTGAGAATAATTTAAGAATATTCCGAGACTCAAAATAGGAAAAAATTAAAAATATTGAGGCTCAGCAAATAATTAAGTATTCTTATAAAAAAAGAGTGTATAATTTTTTATCTTTTTAAAACTATGAAAAGTTAAATATACCAAGTTTATTACATGTAAACATTACCTTGTATCTCTTTGAGCTTCTTCGTGTTCCTGAAAGAAAGAGAAGGCACTTTATTTTCTGAAATAATTTAAAAATAAATCGGCTGTTAGCTTACGGATGGGAAGGTATGCTGAAATAACATTATATAGACATAGTTTCGCTTGTCATTGACAAATTCAATCACATTTTTGTCATTTAATGCTAACAAAAAACTTATCACATCGGTCTAAAAATTATAGGAGAAAATAAGATATACAGTTAGAACAATGCATTTTGCAAAAACATTCTATAAAAATATAATTTATAGGCATTTTAAAAAAGATTTAGGGTTAGAACTCCAGAAAATTAAGAATAACTTGCAAACAATATGGCTTGAGCCACAACAACTTTTCGTTTTTAATTTTCATCTGGGTTTTTCACGAAACGAATAAAAAACCAAGTGTAATTTTCATGTTATATTGATTTACTTTAGATAAACTGAAAGACTAGATTATCTAGTTTACACATCATTTGTAGACCCTCAGAATAAATTTAATTTGGGGTTGACTGAGAAATGTATTAAGAAAAGGGAATATGAGGCTAATATGAGAAACAAGCAGAGAATAACTGGGTCTTCACAATGAGTTAATTTGTTTTCATTTTTGCAGGCTTTTTGCATCTCTGACACCAGAGTTAGGAAAACATTACAGCCACACAGTCACTGGCTGGATGAGGGTCAATGAAAAACAAAGAAAACCCTATGACACACCCAAGCCATGCCTGTTTTCTCATATTTCCATGGTGGGTCAACTCCCATTGTCAATTGTAAGCACCCCTATCTTTAAAATCTCTTAGAAAGGGGTTCAATTTCATCCTAAACCAAGGACATATAGGTTGGAACAAAGGGGTGTATTGTTGACAAAAGCAAAAAACTTTAAGAAAAGGGGTTTTTTTAGGTCCAACTTATTGTATCAAAAACAATATTTTCCTTCATTTCAGGGAAAAAGGGGGGAGCAAGATTTGAGTTAAAAATCAGAGAAAAGGGTCACTTTTCAGAGCCTCAGAAGTGGGTGCTTACACTTCACACTGAGAGTTGATCCACAGGACATATTTCATTAGGAAGGCTTTCCTTTATAAGCTATTATGTATATGTGCAGCCTTTGTTTGAAACTGGATGGTATAATGAACATAGATCTGAACTAAAAAAATGCATGTATTTAATGATCATGAATGGCATTATCCAATTTTGAATCACATTTTACATTTTGTGAAACATGAACAGATTGTGAATCACATTTTACATTTTGTGGAACATGAATAGATTGTAAAGAGCTCTGGAAATCCCACTGGAATTATCTTTACATTTCTTCTCATATAGATTACACCCATTTTGCATATTCATTAAATTCATTTCCTCAAACAGAGCTGCTTGTCCCATTTTTTCTTTCATATTTTTGGAAATTAATTTTTTCTGAGGTTGTCAATTTCCACAGTTTTTTTAAGGTAGAGCATAGGTCTTGTCGGTTTTTGCAATTTCTTAGGGGTGGCAAAAATATTAAGGATTTCTGGGTATAATGAAATAGGGAAGAAAAAAAATGGTTCTTTCCATTTGAAAGTTCAAACACAGAAAATTACAATATAAATTTTCAAAAAAACCAT
Source organism: Catostylus mosaicus (assembly GCA_964019065.1). Classification (NCBI taxonomy): domain Eukaryota; kingdom Metazoa; phylum Cnidaria; class Scyphozoa; order Rhizostomeae; family Catostylidae; genus Catostylus; species Catostylus mosaicus. Next base: position 12,793,818 of record OZ025186.1, read on the forward strand.
GAAACATGACATATCTTATGGACCTTAAAAAAATTGTGGGTTTCTTCAAAGTTAGGCAAACTTTTGTTCCAGATGTTTTTCTTGCCACAAATTTAGGATCTTTGAAACATTTTCACTCTTCTAGGTTAGAATCCTACAATGGAGAATTCTTCCCCTGATGAGAAAGACAGCATTCGCCCCTTCAAGCAATCAAAAAGAATTTGAATTTTTGGCAGCCCTACAGAGCCAGGTTGACAGTTGGCCCTAAACAGTAATAATATAGAATGACACAATTCAAAGCTGCAACCATGGCAAAAGTATGAATGTGATAATTTTCTTTGTTATCATTAATTGATATTTCAGCAGTAAATACTCTATTTATTGTTTATCAATTAGAGATGCATCTAACTGGTATTCAAAAAGAAGCTACAAATTAAATTATAAAGATTGCATCTTAGATTATAGAATCCTTTAATTTAAAGACTAATGAAAAATGAATTGGAGATTTGGTACAAAAAGTTATGGGAACCCCTTTTTGATGTCTTCCCAAAATTCAGGGAACATCGATTCTAACTGCTCTTTACTGTACATTGTCCTGTCCTCAAATTCAAATCCAGGCATGACACACTCTGAAACAAACGAGCACCTATCATTGACTCCATCATCAAGAACTTCAGCCCATTTCAAAACACCACGGGGTACCATCAGTTGAAGGTGTTGTCCTTCAGCAACGTTACCGCCCAAAACAGCGTGGTCCAACTTCTTAGTATCCATGTCCAACCAGTAATATTTGACTGGGGAGCCTTCGTGGTAAAAATGAATATGGTCTGATTTGTTTACGCACGGCGCATTGGTCTTTTCCATTAAGTAATAAATTGTCGTGTACAGATCTCTTTGCTTCACATGCTCGTCTTTCTTTCTGTCATCCGATTGATTCAGCAACATCGGTTTTCCGTCGCGAACTTCCAACTTTTGGTCTGTGGACCTGTATATTTCAACAAAATATCCACCTTCACCCTCCAAGTATTGCATATTCAGCTTCTTAACGTATTTTTCCTTCAGGGACATGGTGACTGAGCCTATTTCTCCTAGCGTGCAAGGTGAGAGAAGTGGGAAAAGGTCGTGAACAAGGCCTAATAATACTCGATTATAATGTCGTTGCTAAAACAAGGAACGAGCGGAACGACTCCGGAACAAGCGGAACGATCACGGAACGACTGCGGAAACAGCGGAATGGCCACGAAACCAACAGAACGCCATGTGAGGACGCGCAGATGAGTATGCGCATGTTTTTTTGACAACGGACACCAAAGCAGTTGTGCAAGTTGTCAATGCTCTTCAAGAAATCGAAAATTCGGTTAGGAATTTTGACCGTCCAGTTATGTTGTTCATTTTGATTTAATTTACCTTTTCACTAATCATACGTTAGAAATTATTGGGGCCCTTTACCCCAAGGAGATATGACCCTGTTAGTATGTGTATCATAATGCTTTGATAAATGGGCGTCTATTGAATTTTATGATTCATAAGGGAACAGTTGATGCTGCGTCATTACAAAAAGGTAGTTATTCTGAACCCAGGCGTGGCAAATTCTAGATAAAAGGTTAAACATGCTTGTCCGGGAAATCTCTGAGGAAGGGGTAAAATTGCTGCAAAATCCAAGGGCAGAGAAAGCAGAAAAAAGGGGGTATTTTCTAATACATCTGCCTAGACTAAAGTACACTCTCTGTCACCGAAAATTTAAGGAACTTTTAGGAAGAGGGTAGTATGGAAAGCAAGTTACTTAAATGATTATAAATCTACCCAGTCAGAAATAATTAGATAAAAACAATGAAAATGAAAATTAATCATGCAAATCAATTTCTCGACTTTTTGTGGCATTAATTGTAGGACTATTAGCAAGGTCCTCCCTCCGGGTAAGAAATTAAGTACCCTCCTTGAGGTACCTGTTCGTGAGAAAAACATTTGTAAGAAATTCCTATTTTTATGAGTTTTCTAATACGTTTTTCTCATTGAAAATATTTGCAAAACAATACTTTCTTACATTCAAGAATTTATTGGGAATTATGGTTGTGGCATCCAGAATCTGGTGCCCCGCCCCCATTCGCCCAATCATCTGTGCGTTCCGTCGATATTTTGGTCGTTCCTTGGTCGTTCCGTTATTTCCGCAGTCGTTCCGCTTGTTCCGGAGTCATTCCGCTCTTTCCTCGTTTTAGCAACGACGCAATTCTAATCCTTCGGTTCAGATATCAGATTCAGTTTTAGAAATCTCGCTGGGTGGCGGATGTATAGCTTGCGTCAACGACCACAACAAAAAGGAGAACGGTTTTTGTGTGACGCAGGCTAGGGAATGTGGAGCATCAAGTTGCAGACAAACTGGCAAGGGAAGTGCGAGTAGAGGGAAGGGGGATGTAATTTTCTTTTGAATTACTAAAATAAGGAGGACGGAGCTAATGCAAAACTTTAAGGAAACCTCTTTCTGATGTCTTCCCAAAAATCAGGGAACATCTTTTCCAATTGTTCTTGGCTGTATGTTGTTCTGTCCTCAAACTCAAACCCTGGCATGACACACAATGAAATAAAAGAACATCTATCACTGACTCCGTCATCCAGTACTTCAGCCCATTTCAAAACACCACGTGGTACCATCAATTGAAGGTGTTGTCCTTCAGCAACGTTTAAACCCAAAACAGCGTGTTCCAACTTCTTGGTCTCCATGTCCAACCAGTAATATTTAACAGGGCAGCCTTCATGGTAAAAAATAATTATATCTGATTTGTTTATGCAAGGACTATTGGCCTTCTCCATTAAATAGTAGATAGTCGTGTACAGAGCTCTTTGCTTAACATTTTCATCCTTCTTCGTATCAGCTAAAACTGATTGACCCCGCTCCAATGGCAATTTATTGCGAAGTTCCACTTGTTGGTCTACTGACTTGTATATTGCTTTAAAATATCCACCTTCACCCTCCAAGTATTGCATGGTGAGTTTTTTAACGTATTTTTCCTTGAGAGACATGGCAATGGACAGCACTGCCACTATCTGCCTGGAATATGAGCAACGTTTGCAGAGGCACGTACAAGTAATTTAAAGCTTTGCAGCGGCATTCACGTGAAGCGAGACAGACCAGAGACCACTTCCTATCATGCATTGATGGCCTAACATTTCTTGTCTTCTCTTCCCTCAGTCCCCTGTGGCAGTTAAGTTCACAAAATAATTTTCTTTCTTGTAGGCTACTACAGGCACAGCGCAGCCATTGAGCTAGCAGGGGCTATAGCCCCTCCACTTTTTCAAAGATAATACTAAAGGCTATTACAAATATGGCATTTTCAACTGAAATGTTTTCTGAACCGAACTGTTGTATATAAACAAGGACGTAAAGAAGCAAAGTCTTTTTGAAAGGGGCCTTTTCCGTCCTTCTGAGGGGCATGGTCTAAATAAATTTTCCAAGCGTTTCCCAGGACCACATTTGCGACTATATCAGCCCCTCCACTTTAAAGACCACTCCATGGTCACTGGGCTACAATGGCTTAGTGGGAAGGGGAAACAGAAAGTTATGGGAGGGGAGAATCTTGTAGACTGTGAACAAGCCATGGCTAGATGGATTGTTCTAAGGGGGGGGGGGGTATCCAGAGTGAAATTGTGGATAAAGGGAAAACAATGCCTTACTTGCTGACAAGATGGATAAATTTGCCAATAAAACACCCCTGAATTGCAAAAAATGCCTTGTCTTTGAAATAATCCCTTATCCCAACTGTACCTATGAGCCCAGCTTGAAACCTGACGAAAATGCACTTCTGCAGATATTTTTAGGAATATAAAGATGAGATGATATTCCTTGATATTTCAAAGAGACACTGAAATACATCCGAAAATTGTTTTGTGTGTCGCCATGGTAAAATTTGCAAATTACAGGGAAAAAGCTATCAAATTTAACTATAAACTGCAATATCAAACAATAAAATATCCAATTTATCATCAATCCTTATCAGGCTCCATATACTAAATACACAATGGGCCAGCAAAAAATATGAGTGTCACCTTCCTTACAATGAATCTCCTATTTAGCTGAAACATCGTTAGGATTTTAAGGTATGATGTCTAAAGATAGTTTAATGTTAAACAGCTTCATATTAGAGATACATACAAATGTCAATATTCACCACATATTTTTTTGTAATCAAAATTTTCCATGTATTTACAGAAACATATAATAGTTAATGCCTAAATGATGATGAAGTTTAAACATATCTAACCTTGGATAATAACTAAAAATGTAAAATTAGAACAAAGCAAAAACTATGATGAGAACACATATATACTTAAATAACTTGAAGCTGTAACAGGTGGATGACAGTTTAATTCTTTTAAATAAACATGCTGACTATTTTGACAGCATAAGTCTTTTAAGCTTTGAAGAAAATTTTGATGGATGATATGACAGCTGTTTTTCTCAAGGATCAAATAAAGCCCTAGAAGTGTAACTGTCAAGACCTAATTTCATTACTATAAATTTTTATGATCATCATTTAAAAAATGCATATACCAAGATCAAGGTGAACTGTACAATTTGGGTGGCATCACCATTTCTGCACATTGATAACACATGTAAAGTCTGTGGTGCAGGCTAACCTTAACAATGCTAATTACTCATGTTTCCAATTTTCAGACATCGATCATTCCCCTTTACCTTAGGGCCTAGTCATTCAAGAAATACATTAAATTCATCCATGATAGACCATTCAAAAATATCCTTTACTAGCAGTCTCAGCACTATGTGTTTATATGATATGTATATGATTGTATGATAAAAAACCTTCTTTTGCCCGATAGGACATTTCTTTCAGTAACTTCTTGGCTTTCATCTAGCAGGTTCATGTTTTGCTATTCTTGTCAATATAATTCAAAAAGTCAAGCAGGCTGGATATTATGTTATTATTTAATACACAAAACATTTTTTATATTAGTTGACTAGGGAACTTTTTAACCACATATATGATCAAATCTTGAACACTGCTTTGCAGTAAAAGTACATAAGCAGGATAAGAAAGGTGAGAAATAATGGTAATAAATAAAATTCTGCTATTTCTGCATGGTAGAATCTCTCAGTTTTTTGGGTTTTTAAGTCCTACCAAAAGGCAAAGTTTAGTTAATCAGTATCCAGAATGACACTGAAACAGGTTTTTAAGACCTTATTAGTATTAACCTCTTACCAACTAGACTTCAATGTTTAATTTTATTTTGTAATTTTTTGTGGCAGCTGCAGTTGATTGTGGGTAGATGACTTTAAAGTGAAATGACGAACAACATGAATTATCTAAATTATCAAAATTAACTGCTAGAAATATAAAAAAATAAAAAGACTAAAAAGCCCATATTCATATATGGAGTTTCAAACTGATTTGCAAAATGTCTTACATGTTTTAATATTTTAAAAAGAAACCTTACCTTGGCTTCTTGGGAGGAGGCAGAAGATTCTGTATCTGGCACACTATGTCTCAGTTTATCAAGGATGGAGAGAAGCTTTATCCTTCAGGATAAAAAAATTGTATGAGACAGTATCATTAGCATTTGGCAAAAAACTCAAAGTCCTTTAAAATTTAGAAAATGGCTGAATGCTCCAATGAAATCCAGTCTGCAGAGCGTGGCAATTGCGTGCACAAGAAAATTTGCAACAGATAGAAGTGCGCCCCAAAAATAAGGCCTTGCATGCACACATGGTATGCATATAGGCTCAATATAAGTTCACCTGGAGTTTCATACAACCTAAAGCAGCTTGGTGCACCCGCATATTATACCCTGCACATGCGAGATCTCGTTGAGTTCTGCCATGCTCTGCAGACTGGACTGAAATACGTTTTATTGCACGGGGAACTGAAATCAGACTCCTATTGATAATTTTCATCATACCTTGCTTCCAAAAAGGAAGAGATCACGGCAACTGAAATGAAGATTGGGAATAAGTGGAAAGGTTGTGTGCCTTGGCAAGTCTGGGAACACATTAATTGTATGGGCCTAAGCCCGAAAGAACTGCAGTATGCACTTTCTTTTAACATTCAGTAATAGAGATTTTGGTGTGTCCAAATTAGACGATTGTATTGGAAAATACTCCTATTTTCAGCATGAGGCTAACCCCCAAAGCATCTTTAGCAAGTAGGTAGTCTGGAACGCACCCTGAATCTGGGAAAACTGTCTTGAAGATGATATTGATGATGATGAAATAACCAAAGGCTACTAGAGAAGGTTTTAAGATCAACTACCAAGAGAAAACTGAAACCACAATTATTTACAACTTAATGTTTATTTGGTATTTTTGCTTCTTTGCTTATCTTTGTCATTTCACACTCTAGCTGCAATGCTTAATATTTTTTCACATTAATCGTTTCATTCATGAACAGTTTCGGTATCCATGCGTGTCTGGTGCAATACAGTAGGCGCTAATTTCCCTCACATATTTCAAAAACAAACTAGCCTAAGCCTTACGAATAGGTCTATCCGTTTTATGGAAATTTTACATTACTGTGGATAGATTTACAGTTGCATAAGCGTAACAAGATAAGACTGACATTATTATATGTCTAATGACCGCGCAGGGCCTAACCTTGATGTGTGTCGTTTTCGCTATAATGAACGATAATACTTTGTCGAAAAAAATGCCAAATAAGATAATATTACAACACTTAAGGCTGATCTTACCCTTTCTTCTTATTTCCACCAACCGTGTTTTTACCTTTTTCTTCCATTCTTTTCTCCAAAAAGGGCAAAAAATATCTTACTCCATTGTATACCCGCTCATTTTTTATTATGGTCAATGTTGTCTGCCTCAATTTCATTAAGTTTCGAAGCAATGCATTGTGGGACTTGCCGCCATTTCCAACAGGATGCTCCCTTTTTAGGGATGCCCGGGATGCCCGAAGAATGCTTACTCCCGTGGTTCAATTCAAAATTGTTGGGGTCTCATCAATCACGAATTTAGTCATGACATGAATGAGTACCATCATTTTTCGTTAAAAAGCCCCAACGGGCATACCTTTTATCCTCCGACGGGAGGGCTAGAGCGCCCCTGCCCCCCTGCCCCTCTCTGATACCACCCCTTCCCTAAGCTATGAATAGGCCCCATAAACTCCCAAATAAAATGTAACAAAGATGTTTGACCCTGGTAACAGATTGTCGACACCTTGACCCAGCGAGTCGGGCCCTTTTTACAGAGGGATCAACAAGCAGGATATTCAAATGCGATTTGCCTGCTGCTAGGCTTTCTGGAATCATTCCATTTTAAAGGATTTTAAGGCAAATTGGTCTGGAACACAGAATGCTTAACAAAGGATCAAACACTACTGTTGTGCCTAATCTTACCGTAGAAGGCCAAACAGTCAAGGGTAACAAAGCAATTGAACCATCGCTGAATGAGTACTTGTGCAGTATGGGGAATAAACTTTGCGAAAAAAATCCCCGAAAAAACAAACCCACTATTGCATGACGAATACCCTTCCAGAAACTGGTACCTGAATAAGAATAAAAGTAAATACATTGGTTTAATTTGGCACTAAAGACAGCTGCCCCCGTTGCCCTAGTGGTACGGGGGCAGCACGGGGGCAGCAAAGTGCCTTATCATTAACTATATGCTAATCAAATTACCACTAAAATTGAAATTATAAAGTGACAGTGCAAACCAGTAGAAATCATTTGCTGTGAAGTTGAAAGATCTCTGCTAGCAATAACACAATTTAATTGCTTGAACTTGTTCATTCTCTCTATTAAATTTACTACATGCTTTACATTCGACTCTTTTCTCTGTTGCACTGCACATAGCATCATTGGCAAATGAAAGCTTTTATTCAGTGAGACCTTGGGGGAGGGTAACTTCAATTCTTTAGCCTAATGTTAACATTTAATAAAAAAATTTTGTGCGTACGTTATCGTCTATACTATATCAAGTTTTTGGAACCATTATTTTACTGCAGTCACAATAATCTTCAGAACGATTCTTTCAAGCTTACACTATGCTCTGAGGAATTTTCTGAATAAAATGCTCAACAACAATTCCTGATTTGTTTCGCCAGCAAAGTTTGACATCTTGAGCAGTTGTGGAGCCACGAGGAGGATTGTGGGGTGCGAATCCCCCACTTTTCAAGAGTTTTTTGCAGAGATGTAATTAATTTAAAAATTTAATGAATGTTTTCTACATAAAGCCAACTCTTAGTCACGCTTAAATGGCGTTGCCTTCGTTTTTCGAAATCTTAAAGGGTGTGGTCATGCAAAATTTCCCTGATGCCACGCCCCCAATCATCTCTGCTGTGATGACCTTGGGGTGCCCTTTCCGCTGTTTCTACCCCCGCCGCTTCATGAAGCTTCCGGCGCCTCTGTTTTCATTGACTTAAATAAAGCTTTCGACAAAGTTGATCACGCAATCCTAATAAAAAAAATTGAAAGTAGGGAGTAACTGGTCCTCACAGTTGAAGGAAATAACTTGTGGAGTTCTTCAAGGCTCTTGCCTAGGTCCACTTCTGTTCTTGATCTATATTGATGATCTTCCGTTTTTCCTGCAGAATTTAAATGTCAGCATGTATGCTGATGATACGGCTATCTCCTTCTCTTCTAAAGCATCTATGAATTACAAAACGATTTAAACTTAGATCTATAAAAGCTGCATGATTGGTTACATGCTAATATACTCAGTCGCTTGTTTTAGGCTCTGCTCTAAACATCCGTAGGATTGAAAACCCGCCTGGTGCTCAACCAAAATTTTACACACAATTGAAACGCTTTGAAATGGTTACCAATGTTATTTATGAGTTCAGTTAGATAGTCAATTCAGCTGGGAAAATCATATTGATGCTATTAAGACCAAAACAAATCGAGCCCTTGGATTCATAAAGTATTATAAGAAATATCTACCACCTGATATACTCAACAAAATGTTCTTAGGGATGGTTGAGCCCCATTTGAGACACTGTTGTGCATAGCAGTGGTGGATCCAGGGGGCGCAAGGGGGTGCGAACTCTCCCCCCTTTCGCCGATAGCAACGACTTTTCAGGGAGCTTTTGGAAATAGAACAGAAGTGTACAAATTCCTTCTGCAGTTGCCAGGATGTCGCATATGAGGCACCCTAGAATCCAATTTTTTCTTTTAAGACTCATAGTCCCCCCCGCTGGGCTTCGGAATATAAGGACCTCGCGCGAACTTTGCCGGATGGCACCCCCCTATTCCCAGAATCCTGGATCCGCCCCTGCATACACCCTATTTCTTTTGCTTGAGCTCATGGGAAAAGAAACAAGGAAATTTGTTAACAATTTAGTGCAACGTTGAAGGAAATTTCGGCATAAAAAACTAAAAAATTCTGACAGACTCGGTGCTTGGAGGTGGGGCAGCCCCCAGCCACTGCGTCCATGTGCAAAAAAGTAAAACGTGCGCCATAAGTAGCAACAACAACTACAAATTGAGACGAGACGCAAGCAATGGCGAAGCAAGAGGGAGAGCTGTTACGTTTACATTTTGAATGGTATGAAAAATTTGAATTGGTATTTAAATATCACAAGTTGTTTTACCTTTCTAAAATAGTCCAATGAATCTAGTTTCTTTATAGCAGCCACAGAAAGGCAGAAAGGGTACCCCAGAGCCCCAACGGTATTGGTATTTTATATTTGGCGCGCTTTTCAAAGGTTTTATGAACACCCGAAAATGACTGTTTTTTTTCTATTCTATATTAATGTTTTTCGAGAGCATCGCCTGGAAAAAATTATAACAGGTATTTTATACAAATGGTCTGCATGTTATGTTATGTTATGTTATGTTATGTTATGTTATGTTGTGTTGTGTTATGTTTTATGTTATGTTATGTTATGTTATGTTATGTTATGTTATGTTATATGTTGTGTTATGTTATGTTATGTTATGTTACGTTATTTTTTGTCATGAGTTGTAATAAGATCATCAAGAGGGGAAATAAAACAGTAAAATAAATGGGAATTAAGATGAATTAAAACTAGAACAATGTTGGCAATAAAATGGACAGCAAAATTTTCAGAAATTGGGGAGAGATAAAACAAAACTCAATTTAGGGAGGGGGCTGAACTGTGAGAATAGGGAGGAATTGAGCTAGAATGCATTCTGCCTTGAATCAAAAAGCTTTTTATCCCAAAATAGGATTTGCAATACATTTAGTTTATATATAAAAGACCTGGCTTAGGCTCTAGCAATACAAGTTTTTTGTGACCTTCTTTTGATATTTTAAGTTTCTTCTTCTAAATTTCATAATTTGTTTAGACAATTAAACTCCAAATAAAAACTAATTTTAAAAGTTTATTCATGTAATATAACCAAAAAGAGTATGGTGTTGTAGTTTGAGGGGAAATGGATGAGTACTAAATACCAATATCTCTTAAGATTTATTTGTTCTCTTTTTTCCAAGATATTTACTATCATACTTTGTATAGAAGCCCAAGAAGTTACATCATTTTCTAATTTTATCTTTTTACTATAAAGTTGATCTAGAATGGAGCAAATTCTGAAGAATTCAGCCTTATTCATCAATGTTCTTGGCATGTCTCGAACCAGCTCAGTGCAGCTATGGGATGCTGATGAATTAAAGAAAGCATTTAAATGGGCAGGCTATTTTGAACAGGTAGTTTGGTTCTCATCATAATAATAATAAGAATGATATATAATCACATAAAGTAATATACTAAAATTTATGATAGAACACAACAGTTTGAGTTGTTACTTAAAGTTTCATGCTTGATGCAATCTTCAGACAACATGCCATAATCATAATTTTTTATAAAAAAGACAGGGTGCTACTATAACCTGTTTCTTTCTTTAATATTCATTGAAGAAAATATGCTCAATGATCAGCTATTGTGTTTGACATTTGGCATATTACTTGGCCCCTAATTATTTTGGTTTTATAATACCTTGTCATATGAATGCTACTTTAGAAAATAGAGAAAATAATGCATGTAGGAATATATTCAACTATTTGATTGTTTAATGTAAGTGTCTCCAAAATGTGTTTTTTCCTACTTAAAGGTGTACTCCAAGCTAGAGAAAAAAGACAAGCAGAGACACATTTTAGATAAAGAATTATGGAACCAGTCCTGTTCAGAGAACACACAACTTGGAACATCTATTTTGAGATTTGAAGATCTGAAACATGCTAAACAAATTTTATCCAGAAATTTACTGCAAAATGTTTGGTGCACACCTGAAATATATACTGAGACTATTAAACTGTCTTACACATTGCCAGAGATTCATTCAGATAACAAGTTATTTCTGAATGAAATCACACAAATGAGAAAGATTTGCAAGGTTTCCAAGATGTTAAAGGCAGTTGGGTCTGAAGTAGTTAAAGCTTCTGCTCCTCAGACCCCTAGCAAGAAAGAAGAAAATGAAATAAATGTATCAAGTTTTGTCATTGAAAATGTGAGAATCTCAAATAAAGATGAAAGCGTCCCTACAGATTTTGAAGAAATGTTTTGCTACAGGGTTCAAGCAAGATTACTTAAAGACTATATGCTGAAATGCTTAGGAAGTGCCTATTCCGATGGTAGGTAATAAAAATTAGATGGAAAATCATGCTTTTTATGAAGATTAATACTGTTTTTCCAAAAGCCCACATTCTGAAAGTCCAATTTGAATGAAAGTATTCCAAATTTTACCAATCTGTGAACTAATTAAGTTTCAAACTATTTTGTAGGTTAAGTATGACAACAAATACCTAGCGAAATCTTTTACATTCTCTCCTTTAAATTCATATTGGTTACAGATGGTTTTGATTTACTGTTGTACTTTTACTTGTTTTGCCAAATTAAACCCATTACAAAACTAGGTGCAAATTTTATGAATTTTACTTTCTCATCATCTCCCAAATGGAACATATTATGCTGAAAAATAAAAGGCACCATTTCTCAGCAGCTTATCTACCATCAGCTGAAATGCAATCAAGTACTAAAAAAGGTCACTGCAGACTGAACTTTGCTGTTTATAAATCTCTTAACATTTTTTTTTAACTTGTTGTAGATCAATTAATCTCAAGGCTTGATACAATACTTTGCAACAAAATTAAACATGTGCAGCTCCTAAGTTTCATGTGCAGAGATATTGATGAAAGTGATGCAAAAATTATCTCACTTATTATTAAGCTGACAAAAGGTAATAATGCCTCAAACTTTTATATAATTCAGTTTTTGCTTGAGGGAGAAAGTTTTATAATTTCCGTTTGTTGCTGTTTAATTCTATTTAGTTTTTGTCAAAAGACACAGAATGATTAAATTTTCTTTTTAAGAAATTTAGGTTGAGAAAGTATTAAATATGTAAATCTGTTTTGCAAGCTATCATGTACAAAGATAGGATGTTTTAGAAGAAAGGACACAAAATGGCAAGATACAACACGAACTGAAAACAACAACTTTAATCAATGATATTTCATCGCGGCCTACGGGCATCTACGTTTTCACTCTGCTCTGCTCTGAAGTTGATTTTTGTTCCATTTACTCTGATTCAACTTTTCAAGAAACATTTCATTTTGATTAAATTGCACCTAGCTTTGATCATAATCCATTGTTTTTCATTTTTAATGACTATTCATCATTGTATAGTCACTTGATCATTGTCATCCTCGCATGAAGTATAGTGGCTACATTTCAAAACTATATTTTAACTAAACTAATTAATGAAAAGTAATGATACAGTGACAGTAACAAACATGCGAAGAGGGAAAAAAGAGCTACAAGGGATTTAAGATGTGATTTTATTCTGGATGTGAAAGGTGTCAAACGAATAGAGTTTGTAATACTGCCGTTGTTTTTTGCTTTTCTGTATACTAAATTATTTAATTTCTTTGAAGATAAGCCTTGCTTTTGTATTTAATTTTAATTTTTTTGTTTGTTGTCCGAGCAGAGAAACTGATTCCAAGATGGAAGAGTGATCATGACAGTTTCATGGCCGTACCCGCCTTCGCAGTGGTAGATATAGCTGTTCTATCCTGTGATATTTTCAAGGAGTACTTACGCCTTTTATACAGTTGCTGTCAAAAATACGATCGAAAAAATAGCAGTGAAGAGCTATACCTCATTTCAAGGTCGGTTTTTGTCTTATCTTTCTTCGTTTACGACGAATGTTAGAAATGTTAATGGCTTAAAACTGAAGATTGGATAGACGAGAAATAGATCCCCAAAAAGAATCTGCCATAGAATATTTCATGTGATCACGCCCGCCAAGCCTTTTCTCTTCCTTCATGCTAGGTTGTCAGTTATGAGAGTAAATGAGCTAACGCGCAAGCAATGAGCATTGTATTACTTCTAATATTCTACCCTAGCAGCTTATTGAACCGGCACATGTATGATTGGAAAATGGTTTGCTTCAAGATAACTTCGTGCGAGTAACTGCGCAAAACTTCGGAAACAATTTGGGGCTGAAGCCCAATCAACTCTCCGGTTCCGACGGGCCTGTGCCATAATACTCAATATAGGATTTTCTTGCACAACAGGCGCTGACACTTGAGAATCGCCATTTGCAGACACCTAGACATGTTGCTCAGTCCAGAGTTTTATAATCCTCTGCTGGCAGGTCTAGGATTGGGCGCAACTTTTTTGCCGATAAATGAAATAAACTTGGAGCAAGTCTAGCAGACATATGACAGTTTTCTTCCTCTTAACCTAACGTTGGTAGTAAACTATCTAGGTAAACTAATTGGTTAATTTTATAGTTGCCATAGAGACCATGCGATTGTTCTTTGCATGGCTTCTCTTGTGGTCACCCGCATTTTGTTTCGGTCGTTATTTGTTTGATTTCATTCGATCGGTCATGTAGAAAGAAAGCAGTTAAAAAATGACTAATCGCTGAATTTTTAATGGATCCTGTGCACTTATTTGACTTTGTGGCTTTGTTACTTAAAATGAATTTTCCGCTTTAAAGCAACATGTCGTAATTGGATCCTTGATACTAAGGAATTTTTGTCACAGTGTCACGCGTCGTTCTCCAAAATTTGCGTGTAATTCCTTTTGCATATTGCTTTGGTTACCACAAAATCAATTTTAATCGGCGTTTTTCCTATTTTTTAGGATGATAAAGACTCCAGAAACGGAATGTAAAACATTTCAAAAGTTAGAGTTTCACTTCGAAGAAATCTGTAAAAGGAAAGAACGTTGCAACGAGTTCTTTCTCAAAATAAAAGACGACATTATCATGCCATCAGATGGGTCTAGAAATGACCAGCTTTTTTATAGATTTACCTGGGATAAATTATCAAATAAATATTTTTCATTTCTTTTTTGACGTAAATACTAATTGAAGATTGCAGAATATATTAATTTGTTTGATTAATGGAGTAATGGAGACTATGAATAGGAATGAGGAAAAAAGAAAGTTTAAATAGGTAAGGAGCAGGAAGTATGGATCCATAAAACAAACAAAGACAAGGAATTATGGCCCCAATTTTTTTCTCAAGATGGCAGGTCCCTAACACTTTACCTCTAAAGATTCTCCCCGGGATTGGATTTTCATAAAATTTCAAAAGAGAATGAGTTTATGAACTGCCCATTAGAGTCCTTGATTTGGAATTTTTTTTCTATGGCATTATTCTTTCCTATATGGCATCGATCAATTAAGAATATTTTAAGAAAACTTAAGGTTCCACATCGAAAAGTTCTGAGAATTCAGTTACAACAAAATATTATTATACGTGGAGAAAATGTTAATGTGTTACCATACCACCGTATTACATTGTCTTGTTTCTGAAATATCTTACAGTTTCTTGTCGCGCTTTTACATTTCAGAGAACCAAAAAATCAAATTTTCCAGGCTCCTATGAGAGAGATTTTGTACGACAATATATGTATCAGGGTAACCCTGGCTGATCAACTCTCATTGTCAAGTGTAAGCACCCACATCTGAATTGAGGCTCTAGAAAATTTACCCTTGTCTCTGATTTTGAACTCAAATTTTGCCCCCCTTTTTCTCTGAAACCAAAGAAAATATTGTTTTTCATATGATGAGTTGGACCTAAAAAGTCCCTTTTCTTAAACTTTTTGCTTTTTTCAAAAATACACCCCTTTTTTCCAACATCTTTGTCCTTGGCTTGGGATAAAATTGAGCCCCTTTCTCAGAGATTTCAAAGATACGGGTGCTTACAATTGACAATGAGAGTTGACCCACCGGGCAGGGTAACCGAAAATTCCAATGTCTCACCTCGCGTAAAAAACGCAAAAAACTTCTCAAATTTCGCCACATGTCATAGACTTTTGATAGCTGATTTCAAACGTGTAATTTGTATTTTAGATGCAAGAAAAGCTATGTATAAAAATTTACCCTATTGCTTGGACTAGTCAAATTTAGCAATTTTCATTCAGCAACTATTGATTGTTATTCAAAATGCGCTGTGTGAGCACTCTCTGTTAAAAGTTCTTCTAGGAATTTCATCGCTTGAACTTCCTTCCATTCTTCAAGCTCATTGGTTGACTGCAGCACACATGACAGACCCATCTTCATGAAAAAGACGAGCGGCGTAATTCTACGGACGTGGAGAACTGTAATGTAGAGAATAAGTGCTAAGTTAGATAAACTCAAACGTTATCGATCATAATATCTTCTAAAAGTAGTTCTTATTAGGTGGCTGAATTTACAGACATGGGTTCATCGAGTCGGATTTTGTTAGACGTAAGCTTCGACTGCAAAAGTTCATCATGGCCTAAATTCGCAGGCTTGAGCGACAATGGAATCTTTCAGATTTTCATCGAAATTCAAATAATATGGCTTGTTAACGAGTGCCTTCTTTATTTATTTTTGATTTGTCTTGGCTGCAACTTTCTGGTTAAAACTGTAAATTGCCGGTTTTGTGCAAAATCTGGTGAGTTTGTATGCTGGCAAAGCTAGCATTTAAGGGGAATTACATACCAACGCACTTTTTTACAGACTTTGACTCGTCATAAAACTGACAAGCTTTGCGTTAATTTTTCACTTTAAATGTCGAGTAAATTCAAAAATTTCTATTAAATTGACACGGGATCGGGGACACTTATTTAAAATTTCAAAATATAACTTATATATGTCCCGCTTTTCAATTAAAAATTGATACTCTTAACTAGGGGCACTTATTTAAAATCTCAAAATGTATTGCAATCTTTGCACGCTTGCAAGTTCTATACATCTTACTTCGTAAAACATATGTCAATTTTAGTTTCTAAACATAAACTAACTGATTACTCACAAGGTCAAGCATTCTTTAAATTATGCTGCTTCCATGCGAGTTATATTTTGTACACTATTTCATTAACTCACACTGACTGCACATTTGTAATAAAAAATATGAATTAATTTTGACTGATTTGTTAATGAATGAGTCAATCAATTGGCTCGATTGGTTTATTAATTTTTTTTTAATCGATTAATTGATTATTCATCTTAATCTATTTGTCTCTATTTTAGACTCACTTAAAAAACCAATTAAGAAAATGACAGAAGCTAAAAATCTCAGAAATACCAATTCAGTGCCATGCTTGTTGAAGCTAAACTGTGAGGTTGATTATTCTCACAGTCCTTGCTTTAGCCTCCCAAGAAACCTCACAGTACTACCAAAACATTCTAATCAATGTGTGGCAAACAATGAGCGTACATGTCAAGGTGATGGAGTGCCAAATAACAAGCCTAATGGTAACCCATCTTCAAATGAAAGTAATGATGGTAGGAATACACCGATAAATTGTGCTAGAGGAGGTGTTATTTCACCAAATAATAACCAAAGTTCAGGTGGTGATGGTGGTGATGATGGGGATGGTGATGAGAAGAAACCTTTTCAGAAAGGTATTCCAGCAGATAAACTAGGAGACAGTGAAAACTTAAAAGAAAAAGAAGAAGCACCTGAGAAAAAGAATATTGGAGAACCAGCATGTGAAGAAGAATCAATGGATATAAGTCCATACTTTGCAGAAATGAATATTGAAGAACTAGAATGTGAAGAGGGACCAATGGACATAAGTCCATACTTTGCAGAAAATTCATCAGACCGTAATTCACAACAGTCCGACTGTTCCATGCCATCAGCTGATTCCATTGAACCAAGTCAGCTTTCTGAGCTTAAGGTATCAATTTTGCTGTGACTTTCATTTTATATGCAATATACCCATTTTGATTAAAGACCACATAAAATTTCTTAATCACTCCTATCATTAACCCATTTCTTGCCAGAAACCCCCTCAAAAGTACCTGTAAATGCACCATTCCCAGATGCAAATTCTAATTTTTTGGTTTATTTTTTCAAATGGATTTTCACAAGAAAGGAGTTGATATGTTGTATAGGAACCTGTCATCAAATAACAGGTATTTTCACAAGGAATTCAAAAATTGCAATTTCAAGAGAAGTAAGTGGCCTTTGAGGGTGGTATGTTTTTAGTAAGTACCTAACTGTATTTATATTTTGTTTAAAGTCTTGTCTAATGATTTTCATGTATACATTTTCCAATCTTTGGTACATTACTCCCACAGAAAGTTACATTCAAAGAAAGGAAATTTGAAGAAAGGAGGATTCTCGGGGAAGGATCATTTGGAATATGCACTTTGGTCATTGATTATGAGAGTGGAGAGCTCCTTGCTTTGAAAAAGGTGTTGTCTAATCTTTGTGTTCTAGTTTTATTAGTTTAAAGTCTTTTCATTCATAGTAGGAAATTTACTGATTAGTGTGGTAAAAGGATCTTTAAAATTTTTCGCTTTTTATCAAAATGAGACCCTTTTAACCAGAACAAGGATACCCTAAATAACAAGAATACCCTCAACTTTCTTTATTTGCTGGGCCATAAGCAACATTTTGTGACAACTATTCCCTGCATATGAAGATTGTTGATAAAGAAAAAGTGTCAGTCTCTAGGTTATGCATTTTTATGGAGTCAAGCTTCACCCCCAAATTATTTGAGCACTGTTTCCAATGAATACTTTCTTTTAACTTAATTGTTTTCCCATGCTTTCTTCAAGCATTAATTGTAAATTATTTTTCAGCTTATTTTGTACCAAATTTGCCTTTTCATTTCAAATCTGAAAACAAATTCACTGTTCAAATTCATGTGCTATGAACTAGGGAAAAAGATAACTCAGTTTTGTAGCATTTCAATTAAATGCTAAAGTCATGCAATGAAAAGAACCATCAAGAGAAATTTCGTCTACATTCTAGATTCGTAAAAGTGACTTCCAGAGTGAAGAGATAGAAATAATGCATAAACTGCAGGGATCGCCCTATATCATTCACCTCCATGGATTTGAGGAAGTTCCAAAGTTTGTGCATCTGTTTATGGAGTATGCTCAAGGTAAATGTAATAAATCAATAGTAATATTTGGCAGTATTAAATTTTTCCTTTTTGGATCTATAATTTTGCTTATCAGATGTTAAGAACTTTTTTGTTCTCACCAGAGAACAGTTTTTGACCAATAAGAGGTTTTATCCTGCAGTTTGCAACATTTTCAGGGGGCTAGGCCCCCTAGCTCTTCACCTATGGTATAATGATAGATTTAAATATGGTGGTTCTAAGTGGACCACAAACTTTAGAAGAAAGAATTAAGCTGGGATGCTGGAAGAACAGTTTGATCAAGGGCAGCAAATTAGTAGAATTTATGGCAATTCAACAAATAAAAGCATTGGCTATTTTTCTGAGAGCAAGGTGGCATAAAATCCAATGATTTCACTCATAGCCCCCTGCAGGTGCCATATGGCGCAGTATAAGTTACTGTAAATCAGATGAATACCTAGGGGCATCACTGTCAAGATTTGCAAAGTTGAGAAGACAACATCCACAGAGTTTTTTCGCAACAAGGATACTTTCTGTATCTATGTACCCCAAGTCATATTTTGCTTCCACTTTTTCCTATATGTGAGTTTCAAATGGCTTCAGGGGTCAATAAGTTAAGGGTTTTATGCTGGCTCCATTCAGTAAGTGGTTCTGCAATATTGAGTGGCATTGTCATATTTTAGCATGCTTAACAGGGAAGAGGTATTGATTGAATTGATTTTAACTTGTTGAATTCCTGAACAAAAATGCTTAAGTTTCTTCTCCTTTTTAGGAGGCACTCTCCATTACCACCTTCAATGCCACTTCAATGAAATTGATGTGTGGCAAAAGCGAAAGTTGTTCAATGATGTTATGGAAGGAGTTTTCTTTGTTCATAAAAAGTCAATCATTCATGCAGATATAAAAAGTAAGTAATATGATTGATTCTATTTCCAACTAACCCTTCCCAATTACCCCTCTTACCCCTTCCTGATATGGTGATAAGAGTAGTTAGAGTTCCCTTAATGCTTTGTGTTGAAATATTTGAATAAAATTGCTGAAATTAAGGATTAATCTCGAATTCAAATAACTTATGATAACATAATTTGGCAATTATGCCATGTTTTAATGAACATGATCACAAAGTAATTTAAGTCACATCTTTTAGGTGAAAATATTCTTCTTTTGTCTGAAAATGGTGGCCAGTACCGTGCAGTCATCAGTGACTTTGGCTTGTCTGTAGACACAACTAGCCATGAATATGGCTCTATAATTGGAGTCAGGGGAACAATAAGATATCGCAGTCCTGAGGTATGGTTCACCGATTCTTTATAAAAGTTGTCCTGAAATAAAAATCTGAGAATGTGAATTTCTTAAGGCTATCCAGAACCAGACAGAACTGCCCACAACCAAAGAAGCTCGAAGGGATACCCTTTCACCAACTTTGGGTTGGTTCTAGGTGGTTCTGTATGCTTCTGGGTAATTCCAGTGCTTATTGCTACCAGGTAATAAGGCCTGTTGATATATTCTGGTGCACTTGAGCAATCTTCAAGCTAAGATGAATTATCTTTTGACTATTTTTTGCAGTGAATGAACTAACATGATTATGATCCTTGAGAGTACATGGAAATGGAAGTTAATATCACATCTAAAATAAATTGTTAGCTCTTTAGGGAGGGACAGGTAACAGGAGAATTACTCTCATAAGAAACATATATAGGGCAAACATAATTTTACCATGGATTAAATAATCACCTAAATATTGCATTATCAATTTCTCTATGTTCTATTGAGAAAAGAATTTCTCAATTCTTGTCATGCAGCTATGTCGCAGGCCAATAAACAACACATTTCAGGCAGACATTTGGGCATGTGGCTGTGTGCTGGTTGAAATTGACAGTGGAGAGCCACCTTGGAAAGAAGCTGCCAAATTAGGCGAAGGATCCCTGATATTCACAGTTAGTATTCTTGTGCTTTCATCTACATCAAATTGTAACCAGCAGAATCAAATCACTGTGCTAAAACCATACACTTTGTGCTCTAAATGTCCATCTTGACAATTAAAGGTCATTATTCTTTGTTCCAAAACTAAACAAAACAAAATTTCAGTTTACCCGTTTTCTATAGGTTCATAAGAATGCATTAGAAAATTGAAAGCACTGCCCCTAGCAAATTGAAGACAATACTGAATATCTGCAATCAAAGAAATTACGCAACTATGGTTTGGTTCGAATTTGCTTTCTTTTTTCACAAGAAAGGCGGCATTGAAAAGTTTTATTGTTTGGATATTCAAGCAAGGTTCATTTTTGTAGTAAATGTCATTCAGACACATGCGTGGTAAAAATTGTTGGTTTTTTTTTACGAAAGTTTTAAGCAAGTTCGAGTCTGAAATCCTGCGATTTCTAAGAAATTTTGAGTACTATTTCAAATATTAAAACAAGGAAAGCTTGAAAATGATTTGACAACCTTAAACAGCTATGCTTTATTTATTTTAAGCATTATGGAGCTTTTTTGATTCAATTATTATGTCTCCTTAAATTTCAGATTGGGAGTGCAAGATGGCCTCCGATTCCACCAGATCGGTCTGAGATATTTGCTTCAATTTATGAAGCTACATTAGCACTAGATCCTGCTGCTCGTAGAACAGCTAGGGAGATCTGTTCAATGGTAATTTTTTTATTATTATCTTGTATCAATTTGAGGAAGCTTTGAAGGAAGTAAGGTCAAGCAAAGCGGAAGATTTCTCTTGCCAGAGTGAGGGATGTCGAAAAGGTCAATTCAAAAAGATTGCGCTTTTGGCAGCCACAGTTTTGAGGGCGCAGATACTAAACTATGTTTTTGCTGTATAGTAAACCTGTTTAGCCAAATCATTACGGAAGAAGGACTGTTTTTGTACATTATTGGACCGCTCTACATGACGTCACCAGGAGAAAGTTTTATCTACATACGTTTGTACACCCTCTGAACCGAGGAGTATCATGTATCATCATGATCCTGACAACATTAGGCCCAGATCAAATTGCGCAACAAAATCTCCCCCCTTCCCTTTCATGGGCAGCTTGCAGACGCAAAGCTCTTTGCACAGCGGCATAAAACATTTCTCCTCTATTTACTGCTAAAGCAGTTTGCCTTATCGTTGCTCTCGAAATGTCCCAGCCATCTAGTTCCTAAGCCTTTGCATGCTCCGGCAATTTTTAACAATCAATTCTTGTGTTTTAGATGGAATCGCTTCATCAACATTGAGAAAATTCTTCGTACATTCTAGTACTACAGAAGAGTGTGACTATACTTCAAGTATAGTCAATGACTTTACTTATTTCCATGTAGGTGAATTCCTTAGTTAGGCAGTTTTACTTTGTTATTCGCAGTCCTTAATGTTTGAGGGGAGAGATGTATATTTTCATCAGATCCTTATCTTAATACCTTATCATCACTATAAGTGATATTTTACTTGTTGATCCATTTGATGTACAAAACCAAAGGTCGAGATCCGGGTACCAAGAGCTCAGTTGTTCAGTTCTTTTTAGCCGTAATGATTTCTGTAACGACCACACTTTCTATGGATGAGTATATTTAAATAACAAATTTGGTTCGATATGACAGTTTTGAATAGAAAACTGAAAAAAAATCGTTTTGCTTCAAACTCTAAATATCCAACTTCTCATACTCAATTATTGAAGCGCTTTTGATCATGGTAAGTTTTGTTTTCGCTGCATTGTGCAATGCAAACAATTTGCTTAAACGAAGTTACCGTTTTTACAAAAAGTGCAGTCAAACGACATTAAAATAAGAAATTCTTAAAATTAACGGGGAGTAACATTTTCAGTAACAGAGGACACTCGATCTCGGCTCTTGTTTTGGACAAACAAAATGTAGTCTTCACTGGATGAATTTTATCATGGTTATTGATGTATGATAATTAATTTAGCACGTAGAATTGAATGGAATTCATTAATTTTAGTAGAATTGACAGCTAGTGGTATGATTTTGTTCACGATCTTTATATATATAGTGGTACCTTGTTAACTTAGTTTCTCATTTAGATCGGTCTCTCAAGAAACAACTGTCACAGTTTACCGATCATTTGAATGAACAACTGATGAGTCAGGATCAGGGATACCGCAAGTTTTAAGGGACAAATGGGCCAACATGAGGAGAATAGTTATTAAGACTGATGGCGAATGGAAATGTGATTTTTGGGGGTAGCCTGCAGGGACGTAGCTAGATGGGCGTGCCTGGGGAGGTGGGGCTCCCCACTTTCAAAAGATAAGATTGGTGACTGGGATATTATTGAAATAACTTTTTTCATTTATGATGAAGGAAGTTGAAAGCTGGAAAGCTAACAGAGCTTGCCTTTCGGCTATTGTTTCTCTACACCTTCAGGGTTGTCCAAATGGTCATTAGCAAAACGTTGCATAGGCGCAAGACCGTACACAGGATATTTTCAGCTTGGGGGGGCACCTTTTTGTCCTAATCTTTTTTATATGGCTGGCGGCTCCGCCCCTTTAAAATTCCTGGCTTTGTCCCTGGTAGCCTTTGGGGAATTTTGTTTATCTTCAAGATGAGATTCAAACCAGTTTATAATCATGAAATATTATTACTATTCTATCTTTAAAGTCATTCTTATCACCTTGTCCTTGTTAGGAAAATTGATAAAATTGGACCTAGTAGATTAGCTAGGCATTTGACAATACCCGTTTATCCGCCTCTGGAGTTTTAGCATTTTTTATGTCGTCTAATACTGTTTCAACATGAAATCCTATCAACTGATGTAATCAAGTTATAATATTTTTAACAAACATGACTAAGCTTGAATACCGAAATTGCATAAATTCCAAAATATTGGTTAAAATCTTAAGAATTGAAGAATTGCTGGTCTTCCCAACGAAAGTGTAGAAGTGGTGATCATATGCATATAGTCCGCCGTTTCAAAAGAGCATTGAAGCCCCTGAGATTACCAGGGTCTTTGACGCCCGAATTTTGATGTCTTGTAAAAAGTTTTGGGTACTGTAATTTTGTCATAACAAATGCGAAGAGTTGAGTTTAACATTTTAGTTTAATAAATCTCTTAGTGGTCACCAGTTTAGTTCAAGTTCTGCCCTAAAGATGACGGATGGACGCTGGGGCAACCGACCGAGCAACAAAACGTAAGGAACTCACTACCGACCTTTCTTAGTTTCTAAATCAGTTGTGAACGACTTTCTTAAGAAATGTTGTGACAAAGTAAACGGATGAATAAACTCGACAAACCATCAACAATGATGCATTTCATGTAGGATTACCCACAAGTTCCTCAAACCATGGGCCGACCATCTGTCTTCCTAGCTTGCAAATGAAACGAGATGCATATTGTAATCAACCCACTTATTGCATTATGCTGTAAAATCGTGTAATGATTTTACTTTGCGTTGAGCAAGTACGGATAAATGAGCAAGCCAAGGACACCGCACCCAAAATACGTCTTTCAAATACACTTAGCTGAACCAAGCGACTTGAAAATTCGTGCAAAACCCGTTCCAAAGAGTCCTACAGGAATCACTACCAATTTCCCCAAGGCTTTGAAACAATACGTACATAATCAGATATCAGGTAATATTGCAACCAGAGACAAAACGCCCGGGGTGTGGATTCTGGGGGTTATTCCACACTGGTTGCTTCAAGCGTGTGGAATCGTTGTTGGGGTGGTTCTGCGCATAATCTTACTGAATAAAATTTGGGGATCTCAAGAGTAGATTGGAGAAGTGGCAGATAGGACGCCCCCTCCCAGCCCTCGTAAGTTTAAAATAAAACAGGCGGTTTTTCGGTAAAGTTCAGCAAAAAGAAAGCCTTTTATTTGATATTAAGGGAATCCGTTGGTCAAGGGAGCGCCTGCCTGGAACTGGGACAAAACTGAAAGACCGACAGGCACGTGACATTTAAACTAACACATGTATACATTTATATCTACTAATAGCATCAATTAAAATAACAAATGTTTTAAATTAACTAGCAACACAACTTATTCTACAAGTAAACGACAAAATCGGAGCCCCGTAACATAAATTTTCAGCCTAAAACTTTATCCCAATGCAAATTAAAACTGTTTACCGTATAAACGCAAAATATGATACGAGAACTCACGGTGGAACCTCTTTTAAACACCCCATCCATTAAAGGGAGTACGTCTTTATAATCTATGACTGATGCAACGTGTTAAACACCTTTTCTATTGCAGACAACAATTTAGCTGAAGCGCAGGGCGTCATATAGGTTTCACCGTACACAAAAAAGTATACAGGAAGAATTCCCAAGATAAAAGACATCAGTTAGGCCCAATGTCAGTAGTTGAAATATGTGGCAGTTACTTTTCAATTTCTCCATTTGTAGTGGAACGATTTTTACATCAATGTTTCAATCATTTGAGGTGATTGGCTTCTTATTGGACAAAAACATGCCAATCATGGACGCGTCTTAAACTTTTCATCCGGCTTCGATTGGCAACTGGTAATTTATTTACGTTAGCTTTTCGTTCATTATCCGTACCGTGGGTACTTTAGAAAGCGTTGAATATACTTTTCAGCTTGCTTAATTGCGTTTTTAATTATCCACTCATTTATAAAGTCGTGCAATGCCAAAAACGTTTACGATCGATTTTAGAAGTACCTTAGGAATGACAGGATTAACAATGTTGTAGAGTGCCAATACAAATACTAGCCGGCGATATAACAGACGATATAGCCTGCATGGGTCTCGGCCCTGGGAGCTTCGGATGAGATCTGTGTAACTGGTGCGTCCTGACTGTAGTGCTGACGTCGTTGGCTAGAGGTCTAATCAGTAGGTGGCGGTGGATAAAATTAAAGGTCCTGAGTTTTAGATTGTCGTGTCAGGCGCGATGACCGAGCATCTTTCCCCTTGTCCAACAATTTTCTACGTGACTAATAGACATCATAGGTTCGTTACACATGGATAAAAGTCTGCGTTTAGGTAGAGTATCATTATTCGTAATATAGGGTTTCGAGTGGAACAAGCAAGATAGTTATGGGTATTCATTCCTGTCACTATGATTATTATGTTTAGGCATTATAACCATTGAACAAACCAATGTCAAATTAAAAGTAAATCCATATACAGGAGCATTGGGACCTCCTCCTATGAAGTAACCGATTCTTGCAGAAAATCGAAGAGCCAATTGGTCCCCACAGGGAAAAAAAGGGTCATTCCTGGTTCATTTCCTCGTTAAATGAACCAGGTGGTTGAGGATCACGTCTTCAAATCCCACATAGTTGCTCAAATCGCCGGGGGAAGTAAGGTATTTCCTTCAGAACCTACAAGCTTATATTTAACATAACTGTACATTGCAAAAATACATGAACATCTGTGATTTAAAGGTGAGTTTTCCATTTAAAATTGATTTAAAAGCGAAGTTAGGGATAAAGATCTGAGAAGTTGTTTAGTTGCTCACAGCAGCTTCGGTGAGCCCTTGCATTACCGAATGATACATTAATCATAGCAGTTAATTATCCGTGGCGAAATGTTTGGCCTTTCCTAAAAACTCAACGAATAAGTAAAATAGCTCATTTACTAACAAAAATTATTCAATTTCCGACGAAAACGAAATCAAGGAGAGAATCTAATTCCATCACACCTCCGGCTTCGCTCATTGAATTACGTAAAATTTAGGGTTAACCCTTCCATCCCCGAACGGGCCATATGGCCAATCAAAAACATTGTAAGAAAATTTTTCAGGGGGTAAAGTACAAAATAGTTTCACCTAATTCATTTGACTATGCTACTCCCTGAAAATCGCAGATTTATATGAGTTTTAACAGTAAAATGAGAAAAATCCGAGTGCGAAGGGGTTAATTGGAAAGGATTATATAGGTTGTAGGTTACCACTAGAGTTCCAGCTGAAAATGACATATCTTATAACCACAATATCTTATAAGTACCTTTTGTTTAGCCTTGATATGAAAATATTCTAATCTAAAAAACTTCACTTTTTGGTAACATCAGCACTTTCACTGATGTCATATTTTAACTAAAGAAGACGTCGCAGCAAAGATTGACATTTCAGATACAGTTATGGGGAATGACTCCTAAAGTTAAGGAGTTTAATGCTATTCTTACAAACTAAATTCTTGTGCATAAAAGTGCGAAACTCTCTAGTCTAGCCAGCCTAGTTAGTTACCTGGGTTTTGAAGAGGGGGGCCAATTTAAAAGAACTGTTCAAATGAAAAATTTACTTTGAGCCGATAGCTCTACAGTTTGTAAATTCGAATGACGAAGTTACTTTCAACAAAAATACTTACAAACGAATATACAATTGTTCATTAACCATCTCTCGAGATAAGCAAATGGTGGGACAGCCTATTTGCAAGAGCAGAAAGGGGATAATATGCCAGGAAAAGACACGAAACGAGGGTAAATGGTTAAAATTTGCAGACAGGTAGGGACAATCGCATCCATGTAGCCTTGTATTATTTGCAGCATGGTTATCTTTGTTTTAAGTTTTCGAAGTCCATGGCTACTGCAACGCAAATTACACTAACTAATTTACCATGCTGCACGGATGCGATTGCCCATGTAAAATATATACATATATAGATTACATGCAATCAACGTTGTATATGCAATGCTTGCGAAGATCTTTCGTACAGTGGAGCGGTGAAAATTCGGTTTGAAGACTTATGCTGGATGGTTGTATTTAATTTCGTTTTTGGCATTTTGCTCTAGTTTTCAGCTGTTCTATTAATGAAGCTACACACTTGTTAGTTAAAACAAAACCTCCATAACAAAACCTCATCTAACTACTTATAATAGGTGCATTAGGTAATCTTTGATAGAGCACTGAGTGTGATTGATTTTGAGTTCAAAGAATAATTTTCATAACGAGATATCCCCAAGAAAAACCCTTCGAGAGATGATCATTGCATTTAATGATACATATAAGATTGATTCTGAGGCCCCAGGTGGCTTGCGTTCATGTGAAAACCCCGTTTATTAAAACGAAACTGTGACTGTTTTTGTTGCGATTGGTTATAAATATTGTAGCCACGTGAAACAGACATCGGTGGTCCTAAGTTTGAGCTCCTACCTCGACCTCTGCGCATTCTAGGTGGCTGTTCGTACTGGCTTGCATTATTCTGATTAGGATGAGGCTGCCGGACATGGTTTAAGGACTGGTGGTGGACAAGATCATACTGATACGTGGCAGGTGATGAAGCAGCAATGAACTCTTCTTGCTAAAAACAAGAAATAAAAAGGCGATTAGACATTGACCTGCAATTAGAAGCATTTTTATGAAGCGGGCGAATCTTTAAAAATCAAATCATGTTTTGCGGGTTACAAATAATGAATCAACCTCTCGAGAAGAAGATCGAATAGAAGTCTTCAACACAGCATTCCAGCTAGCAGCTGCATCAACAGATTTCGTAATTTTTGAAGCATACTATCTGACCAAACAACCTCCTCAACAATGTTTTAGTGGTAGCAAATCAACTGGGTCAGAGTATTAAATGAATGGGAGAGAAGCAAATGGGAGAAAGGATAAAGGAGGAAAAGATGAAAGCGAAAGAGAAACAGGGAAAAATGGATCGAAGGAAAAACAGTGTGCCAGTAAGGTTTCCTAAATGTTTCCTGGGATTCTTATGATTACTGCCCGAGCTCCTTTAACATAAATTTACGTCACATTTATCGTCATCGTTTGACAAACTTGAAATCATGTCAAGTTCTTTGGTCATATTCCTATAACGTAAAGGGACATACGGGAAAAATAAAAAGATGTAATTAATTAAGGATGAACAATACACAAAGATATCTTACCGGCTCTTGTGTGAACTGTTGTGCCATAGGGTCTAAAGGCTGGGAAAATCGTTGCTGGGGAAGCTGAGAAGCTGCCTGATTTTGCACTGGTTGAGGCTGAGCATGAAGGGGAGCCGCTGGCATCTGATGCACAGGCATATTGTAGAATGCGTGAGGCTGAGGCTGCATGTAGAGATACTGAAACTGAATAAAAAATGAAAAATATATTAATAATAACGTTAGTCGACAAGACTTCCACAGGTATAGCTAGAGTGCATGCGGGAGAAGAAATCTACATCCTGTTATGCAGCATTACACTGGCTATAAAAGTGCAGCTACTGCATTTGGTTGCGGGCTACCTCTGCTTTTACCTTTATTTACCATCTGTATTCAATGATTTCATTTTGGTAACATATGCAGTTTTATGCAGCTTTTAATTACTTTTAGTATGGCTGCAGGGTAGACATAGTATTTCGCTCCCTATGGCATCATCTCTTCAGTATGGTATAGCTGGTAGTTTGTAGTTATTCTAATTAGTAACAAGTTTAAAAGATTTTTTATGGAATATAATAAAGACTTGGAATCCTCCAGATAGCTTCCAGTCCGTAGGCTTCCTACTCCAAATAACCCCTCCACGTGCCCTAAAAAATCATCCCCTCCTCTAGAATTCTAATGTCTGCATTTTAATGCGTCATGCAAGTAAAGAAACGATTTTTACACCATTCCGAATCATGCGTTCAACAGTAAAACAAACAAAACAAAGTGTATAATGCCTTTCTGCTCATTCGATTGAGCTAGTAGGCCAAGTTTGGAGTGAAATGAACTAATTTAAAGTGGAGAAGCTCATTAATTTGTATTATGCCTTACAGCTAAGTTTTAAAAGCCCCTCAGGTATGAACCTCCTTGCTTTTTAGTCAGCCGAATACAATAATATCCTGAATTAATCAACCTCGAGGGATCAAATTCGAAGACTTACGTTGAATGATGATAACAGCTTGCTGCAGCATTTGACGAGACTGCAAATAGTGTGACTTAATTGAATAGAAGTGAGGTATGAAACCTTGATAAGTAATCAAACGATGACAAAAAGGGATCTTTGTCAGCTTTGGTCTTTACCAACAATCTATGCATATCAACGGAATGTACAAACGGTGACAATAAACGGCGTCTGTTTATAGTATATTGGCATAACGTCTGCAGTTGCAATTGT
The DNA here is from genome assembly GCA_964019065.1 of Catostylus mosaicus. Lineage (NCBI taxonomy): Eukaryota > Metazoa > Cnidaria > Scyphozoa > Rhizostomeae > Catostylidae > Catostylus > Catostylus mosaicus. The sequence goes on from OZ025186.1 coordinate 12,823,038, forward strand.
TTATGTAAAAGAAGGCATTATGCCACTCTGTTACTGTCAATGCCTTCAAAGGTAATTCCAAAACTCATCGCTACATGTTTAAGAAAACTTTATGGTGGAACACGTTTAGCAGCAAATAAAACTGAGTTGTTTATTGGGGAGAAAAGATTTTGTCTATGACAGTTTTAGTATCGCGCTGGTAAAAGAATTATGTTTACCTGCAATCCTAAATTGAAGAAGTACTGGACAGTCGCCATATCTGGAAATAAGAAAAGAGAAACAAAGTAAATTCCACAGCACACTTGTTTAACTTATCTGAATCAAAACAAAAACAATGCTTCACATTCACATCAATCAAAAACAGTCGCTTCAGTACCATTCTCAAGCTACAGAGTTAAATTTCATGACAGGTCTAACACTGACTGATTTCAATTTCACGCATGCTATGCTCAAAAACGCAAGTCAACATCCAGCCTTAGGAGATCCAATAAGTTATCAAAGTCATTGATGGGGTAATCCTAAACGGTTCGAAAGGAAGGTGGGTGCCTCAACTCCTCCACCCCTGGAAGAGCCACATAGCCGATTAAATTTCAACAAGAACTGCTAATCTCCTAGGGGGCTAAGGTATTCAATATCCTAATACTAATAATACAACCTAATACATAATCCTGAACATTCGTAAAGTTTTTCTGCTTCAAAATCATCATTTCTTGTACCCCTTCCGGTCTGGCGAATGGGATAACTTGCTTTTGTGGTATCATCGAGGAGTAAAATGGTTTACGTGTATATGTAGTAGAGAAAGCAAACGATAGCGTAGCATACTATAAGTACTTTTACTTTTGCATTTAAAACAGATATTGCTCGGGTTGAAGCATGTGAATACCTTTCTTATTTTAGCTATCAGAACCTGGCTTGCGTGTAGCTTTTGTAACGATATCTATGGAATGGCCCCGAGTAGTCAGGATATATAACTCCTTCGGGTATATCGTCTATGCATTGTAGTATCGAGTCTAGTAAGTAGTGTAGTAGGGAAATAATCCTTGTAGAATATTTATATTGGATACAATATATAAACTCAATTCGAAACTAGTCAGAAAATGTGTCTTTTAATTATATTCATTTATTCAATATGTACAATAAAAATAAATTCATTTATTACATGTTCATTGAAATGCATTGAAACTAAAACTTACGAGTAGGTAAATCCTTTCCTTCTGGGTCGACTGAATATCCTTGTGGAATATGGATCTGTTCTGTTGGTTGAGGGAATGAGTGCATCATCATAGGCATCATCTGTGCAGGCATACCCACTGATGCACCAAAATTGCTACTTTCATCGTAGTAAAGTTGATCTTGTTGCTCATTGATACCATTTGAATTTCCGTAAGGGTTCTGGGCATAATCAGAAGCAGAAGGCTGCGGCACAAACGGTTCAGCTGAAGTGGCTTGCGATATCTCTGTAACGTTACCGAAACTAACCTTTTTGACTTGCGTACTTTTAGTATCCGGTTCTGGACTCCTGTCACGGGAATGCGAACTCAGAGATTCTGTGGTTAAAGAGTTTTCATTAGAAGTAGTAAAATAGACAAACTGATCTTTATTGTCTTTTCTAAGAATTCGAATTTTTTGTTCACTCTTTTGATCATTTCCTGCTTGGTTTAGTTCTGATAAGTTATCAGGCTCTGCAACTGTGTTTTCTGACGTTAATACTTTCTTGTCATCAACTTCAAGAGCTATAGCCGAATCACTGTTACCCTCATTTGCATTCATAGCAATGTCTGAATGGCTGCTCATAAATGTCAAAGGACTGGTTGATGAATCAAGATCAGAGGGATAATGCCCGGATGATGGTTTGGTTGGCTCATCAAAGCCTGTTGGAAAAGAGACCATGTTTTCAGCTGAATTAGCAATTCCTGGGATTTCCTTGGCATCAGATGCTGCACTTGCGGCTGACGTGGAGCAAGCTGCTTCGGGAGGGGCCCTTTCTGTCTGATGAACATGTGACGTTGACGATTTGCTCAAACTGTTTCCAGTAAACTGATTTTCTAAATGTTTATTGCCTTCAGGCGTCATTTTCTCATTTGCTTGCATGATATCTCTATTCACATTTCCAAAACTCGGATAGTCAAGACCGGCTTGAGTATCCATATTTTCGGAGGATAAATCACTTTTACTGAGTTTTACTTTATTTGAATTCGCTATATGAGAATTCAGCTCACTGGTAATCGATTTAGATTCTAGACCTGAGTTATAACGATCGCTTTCGTGTAGCTTCAAGTTAGAATCTTCAACAGCCTTACTCTCGACAACAGAAACTTCTGGAGATTTTACTTTGACCTTATTGGAGAATGTTTGACTTTGGATTTGATTAACAGTTCCTGCTTTCTCAGTTTTAATTAGCTTCTCTTTAGAGTCTTTTGCCAGTCTTTCGCTGTTCTCCTTTATGTCCGTTATAGCGCTGACAGCAGCATCATTGGCGCCTGTCTGACTAGTACTTACGTTTATCATAGACTGCGTACCATCATTCAATTTGACTGACTCTTCTTTAAAAGATGTGTGAGTACCGAAAGCAGTTTTTACTTCGTTTGGCTTAATCTTACCCTTATCATTTTCCGACACAACGGGTTTGACATCCTTTCGCATTCGCTGCCAAAATGCGGCAGGCGATTCATCTTGTTTTGCGGTCTTTTCTTTCTCTTGCGTTTTTAAACTAGGATAGTCGGGGTTACTAGGTACTGCAACAGGCCCAACATTTTCTTGCTCATTGACAGTTTTGGCATGTTTTTCCTCTGGTAGAATCCTATTATCGGTTTTTTGAGGAGGAGCAGGAGGCGATTGCACTCTTTGAGCGTCTTTTTTACCCGATTTCTCATTCGGCCTCCCTTTCTTGTCATTATATCTTTCACCTTTTTCGCCTCTTATTTTTTCATTACTTGCTCCCCCTCGCCTGTCTCTCCTGTTGTCACGTCGATGACCTTGCTGATCGCCCCTACTTTCAGATTTCCCGTCATTTCTCATTTCGGGTTTTGAATCATAGCGCACATCAGGACGTTTCCATCGTTGTTCCTCATCTCGATTGCTCGGGTTATTCTTCCCTTTCTGTCTTTTTGACTTCGGATACTGAAAGTCCTCTGGTTTTTTATAATATCCTGGCAATTCTGTGTACGATATCTGGGCAGCTTTTTCAGTCTTATCCAGCATCGGTCTAAGGCATTTAGATGGGACAGAATAATGTTCTTGATAAACTGGAACCCAGACAGTATATAAACCGTGTTCTTCGGTAAAGGCATCGATACGTGCTTTAACAGCATCATCTTGAGACTTTGCATCCGGCATCTGTAGCAGGCACTCTTCTCCAATTCTAAATTGCAGTTTTTCAGCGATAGCTCTATCTGATTGCGTTTGTTCTGGAAAGATAAATGCAATAAAACCTATAGACAACACCATATAAAACTATGAAACAGTACAATACTTTCAGTGATGACAACACAGATTTTCGAAGAGAGCAGCAGTTCAGGAAATCAGGAAAAGAGGAAATCAATGAGACGGAGCTAATGAATTACAACTGATGGACAGTAACATAGTTGAGTCGTAAAAGGTGTTGAAGAGAAACATCAATCAAGCCACATCAATACAGAGTGCAAGCAGACAACCGATTGCTGTTCTTTTCGAGCAATAATCATAAAGATAGTATATGTACAATTACAGGAAAAGCCTGCATATACGCACCTTGCTTGGACTGTTCCCACACCTCCAGAGCAACATTTCGGTACACATTTGGGTCTAAGGAGCGCTGAAGTTGCCATGAAATGCTTGAAGAATCTGTTGTAGATGTTCCCTCTGCCTTACCTGTTCAAGATATATAAGATATATAAATATTGAGGGAATGGACAAAATGGGTAATTTTAACCGCCATTTTGCCAAACGCCGGTTCGAATTGTTACTACCGTGTTTGTAAGTGGTCATAACATGCCAAAAACAATGGGCGTATGAGGCTTTGAACTGAGTAGACTTCTTACACAAGAGAGCTGATCCGATCGATAATTGCCCTTGCATTTACGAGCGAATGGACCCAAGTGAATTGAGTCAAATTTTAATCGGCAGTATCAGCTGTCTATACATCTACAATTAATTCTACATTGAAACTATATTAAACTATATTAAGCTGTAAACAAATTTAGGATCAAAGGTTTCATAAGGTTCATAATTCCAACCATTTTATCCACAAACGAAAAACTCTGATAGCTCAACCAAAGTCTTGTTTATAGTTGAATAGCAGTCAATAGTAAAAAATCCCGAAAACTGAAGTTACCTTCAGCAGTTCTTGATTTCTCTTCGACATAGCCATTTCCATCGGTAGAAGCACCAGTATCGGCATAATTTGCACCGATCTTCGTGACCATTTCGCGTTTTTGGCATTCAGGAAGAACAGTTTTGTACAAATGATCGTACAGGAGAGCTGGAATGTAAGTAGAGGTTAAGTAGATGAAAATTTGTAATAAAATCTTAACATCAATATCTGGGACATCAAACAAGGTGAAAGCTAAGATTAATTACGTCAGTTCTATTAATAATATTGATTTAGGCTACGAAAGTTACGGTTTGATGATATGCTTTATGTGTTTTGGTGAGAAAACTACATTAATAACTGAACTTGGCAGATTGATTCAGTTGATTCATTGCTCAATTGAATGATTGATCAATTGAAAATCAAGCTGACATAATGACACTTGTTCCATCTTTGTCAAGTCTGTTGTCCTTGAGTTCCTGGTGAATTTTCACTTCTTTTTCCTTGTTTTTTTTTTCTGTCCGCCACTCTACATTTAGTTTAGGTATATGACTAGAACCAGAGGGTAGTTGTGATGTATTTTGCAATTTCTGGCCATCTTTAAAATGTACTAAAGTAGTTTCGGTCAAGTTATTTAAGGTAATCTGTTGTTGTAACGTGGCCAATTATTATAATATGATATATATTATATTATAATATTATATATATTATATTATAATAATATATATAGATTATATATATTATATTATAATATATAATATTATATTATAATATTATTATATTATAATATAATATAATATGAATCGCGTATGTTGACGATTACGTAGGACAGAGGAATCTCAATTATCTAAGGGCAGATTAATCACATGCATCAGAACAACTACTTCCTGGAAACAATATCGTAAAGTTGAGCATATTTTACTGGCCTGGTAAGATAGCCTGCCCAAATATTAGGACGGTGAATCAAAACGATTCTTAAAAAGATTACACGAATCGGAAGGCCTAGCGACTGATAAAGTAACTAAAAGCAAACACCGCAAAACAAAGGACAAAAAACCATGTCAATAGAACAATAAATCCAATATTTGTTCCTGGTAAATATAACTTTTTCAGGATATAATAGAAAAGTGTCAACACAAAGTCATATTTCCATTTCTTCATGTGATTTAATCATCAGTTTCACTAAAATCAAAAGGAAGTATTCTTACACTGAACAATGGCTGCATCTTCCTTGAACGATTTTGGGTAAATACAGTCGTAGTGATTTCCGTTTGAAAAGCACAAAAGAATCTGGAGAACAATAATTTATTTCAAAAAATTTCATGGCCCAATCCTTTAGATTTAAGCTTTCCAGCTTTACAGTAATTGATCACAGAATAAATTTAATCCTTTAAGAAATTCAAAAAAGGGTTGTCAAAGTAACATTTTATTTAGAATTTGTGACATGTTTAAAACCTGATCATTGAAATTCCTGCTGGGTTTAATCCGACTCTATTTATGGGTTTATTTTTCTCCAATTCTTGCCAGAAAACATGCCGCAAACAGCATAATTTAATGTACATTTTGCATAAGTATTCTGTTACATCATTAATGAAAGCTTTCTGTCTATATTACAACTAATAATTTAATGTCATAAATCCTAATATTACAAGATTTGTTGTAATTAACTTGATTAGGTTTTTATTCATGATTATAATCATATCCAATACAATAAAGTAAAATTGCTTATGACCATACTATTTATTTTATATACATATTCACATAAGTATGCTTACAGTAAGGACCTACTCATATGTTTCTCCAGTGAAAATTGGACTTAAATAATTGCTAAGTACTTTTCTGAGAGTATACCCAAAATAGATGTTAAAAGTGTCAACATAAATGTAGCCTTAAGTGCAAGAATGCACCACAGTCAAAATGACATGTTACCTTTTCTTCAAAGCCATTGTCTGTTACATTCTGTGGTGGTTGATTGATTTCCTGGTAAACAATAATGTCATGTCTGCAAAGAAGATCAATTTGACATTAATGCTACATGATCTTTACATTATGGATGTTCTATATCAACATTGGAATCAATTACATAAAACACAATAAATCATCTGTCAATGTTTTGAAAAGAATTTTTATCTTTTATTGAAGTATATATGTACAAATGAGGCTATAATAATTGTCTTCTTTGGACAGAAATTAATCAGTAATTTACAAGAACACTTCAGAAAGACAAAAAAAATACATACTGGTACAGCATGGAAAGTGCTGTGATCTCAACCTGACCTGCCCATTCCTGTTGGAAAAAAGAAAATACCGCATTGAAATACGTAGAAAAATCAAAGGATTTCTATAAAGAATAATGGTTTTATTTGGGATTTTCTCCAAAATTAAGGAAACTATCTGGTGACCTGATTCTCTATGATTTGAAGTATTTAATTGCAATCCATTTTTTGCATGCAAATTCTAGTTTTATTTACTTTTTATCTAAGACCTGATTCAAGATCCCCAAAAATTAGGCAATATACAAATAAGACCAGATCCTTTCTGTCCTTTTCCTAAACTAGCAAAGATTGGCCTTCATATCACTTGTGAACACTTCTGTTTGATCTAGTTTGCTACTGTTCCAAGAACAGATAAAAAATGCAAGTAAAAATTCTACACTGGATCAAAATAGAAACAGGCCAAAACTGATCAAATTTTGTGTATATAGTCTTGCCTTTGTTAACTCAAATTTTCCAGTTTTTGCCCTTCATCCTTTCTTCTAAAACTCATCACAACTTTAAATTAAAATAAAACCTAATTGTGTAAATACCTTTGGATTCTGTAGATCAAATAAATGATGCTCAAATGAGCCTGCAACAAACTAGCAAGAAAAAAACAATCAATGCATGAATAAATAGGTGATACCACATAGGTAGAAACTTTCAGAGTTAAAAAAATAAAATCACATTTGTCATAGACAATGTGTCTTAACTCTTAAAGAGGTTAAGAAAGTCTTAACATTTTGGTTTACCAAAACTTGGCAAAAAAGATTGTAACAAATTTACTATAGATGGCATAAATTGCCCCATAGATTAGTTTTACCTAGAAAAAATTCATCATCATTTCGGCAAATTAGACTGCCTCTCTACAATCAAAACACTAGTCATTTTACTTCTATTAGGTAGCAACCAGATAAATAATATTCCTGGTCAAATAAAACAGAAAAATTATAAAAACAATGCAGAGTGGCAAGACCAAAAAACAAAAGGTTGAGAAAATAAAAACATAATATCATGTCTTAGGACTCTGGGCTTCTTCAGGGTATTCTAGCCAGTAAATGATGTACTGCTTTGCTACAGAACTCACCTCTTTAAAACATTCCCTGTTTGCCTTCATATAACTTATGCATTCATGTCGTACATCCATATGTTTTGCCTGAGTGTTGTACACCTAGATATAACAATAATATAGCTAATGGAGTGTCACAAATGGTGCACAGGCTTAAGCTGTAAAAGTAATTTCATTGCTAGTCCCTTCTTTGCATGCTAATATACTGCAATTTGAATGATTTCCATATATGATTTCCATATACTTTTGCCCATTGAAGGTCTTTGCATAGCTATTTTTTAAGTTCAATGACAATAGTATTGATCAAGATGAAAATGATGGAGAAGATGATGATGATCATGGGGATAAAAATCATGATGATAATGATAATAATGATCATGATCATGTCAGTGAAGGTGATGAAGAAGATGAAGATGATGATGATGATGACCAAGTTCAAGTAAATGCAACAAGGTGAAACTTGAGTATCATAACAAACAATTAAATCATTGAAAAAATGGGGATATCCTGTGTTTAATTGATGCTTGCATCACAAATCCATTCAGATTCAACTAAATTGTATTCAGAATGATTTATGCAGGCCTTGCCAGGAAAGGCACTTGATTAAGTGAAGCACCAAAATCACACTTTAAATTATGCATGGAGCACAGCTTGTGGAGAAGCCATATGCTTGAAGTTGTATCATTTCGAGTCTACAGTCTTCCGGAATTTCATGAAATGCAATTTCCCTATGATCATCACCCTGTTATGGCTACAATGCTTCATAATTCAAGACATTTCTGGGCTAATTCTTCAAAAACATGTTTTTATCCATGTGACCAGAGACTATCATTTCAAAAAGCTTTATAGATGGACAAACCAAAAAAACTTAATTACAAAAAACAGAAAGGAATCTCAACACCTGACTGTTGCCTGTCAATGTTTTTTTCATTTGCCTTTAATAATTCTGTCCTATATCCTATATCAATATTTAGATGTGGTGTGAAATAGGGCCCCAAAACTGTTCAAGGTGCTCTATTTCAAAGCACCTTTGTTTTGCTCTAGACAAGACCTAATATTACATGGGAAATATCATTTTACCTTGCAGATTGCACAATAAAGAAATCTTTGTAGCAATATGTTGGATTTTTTGACAACTTATCTCAAGCCTGTTTAAACTGAATGATTTTGGTTAGAAATAGTAATACCTTTTCTGCTACAGCTCTGAATAGGCAAGAACCATCTTTAGCTACAGGCTTTCTATAGAGACCAATTGACTGTAAGTATTTATCCATTGCAGCTTCACTGTTTAAGTCAGTCGCATCTCGATCCACATGAATTTTTTGTTCATCCATGATCGAGCTATTACTCACCATCTCCTATCAGGTTAGCTACAAGATAACACATAACGAATAAAGCAAATTTTCATGAATCTGATAGAAATTAAAGTGGGCTGTTTCTAAGCAGCATTAGAGGAATTCCTTTTCAGTATGCTAAATTCTTATTCTGTTGTTGCAACCAGATATAAAAAGTTATGAATTTCCTTCTTGATAATTCTTTCTTTCCCCATATGGACTTGTCTGCATTTTGCTGTGTAAGATTAACTCATATTGTTTGCTTCCAAACTTTTCCAAAAAATTGTTGGGTTACAACATTATGAAAACAGGAACTTATAGGTTAATTATATCCTCAAACATCAAGACATAAACTCCTAAGGGTAATATTGGTTTCATAATGGGAGGGAAAATTAGTTTTATTAACAAAGTTAGCAAAAACTTATTTGGCCAGAGAGTGAATTTATTAACTTGGAAAATTTTCCCAGCACTCACTGTTATTGAGATGGATGATTCCATGCTTATGTGAATTATAGGAAAAAAAGCGGTATACTACAGTGTCGGCTTGTATATAATTCTACAATCAAGAGAACACTGATGAAAATACTAAGCTACATTTATTATTCATGAATGAAACTCGATTATTGCAGTGGAAAGCATATGCCACTCCTAATAACAGAAGGATCATGTCATGGGCTAAAGATTATGACATCATGAATGCTTTGTTCAGTTTTGAAAATGTAACATTTCAGCTAGCTACATTTAACGCAATTGACCCACCTTGGAATAGAACAATATGTAAGGTAAATCAGATAAAAATAAAACAACAATAAAAAGGAGTTAGACTCAAGTATTAATACGAAATTGAAGATTGGATAAACTTCATGTATGCTGCCAGTTAAACGTGACTGACTCTCCGAAACCAAAAACATATCCAAAGGCTTGCGCTCTTTAACCCGATCCCTTCGAGATTTCGTTAGTTGCGAACAACCATCAAGGAATTTTTGTTGATGCGACTTTATCCACCGTCAAATACAAAAAAGGAGAATGGCATTGGGAGTTGCAACAAAATAATTATACTGTAGAGGATGCTGACCGACGCGTCAAGTGTACTGTCAAAACGTCTGATAAATACATCTAGCTTAATTAACTTCAGCATCTAATGTAGTTGGTTGAGGATTGAGGCTTGATAAAACGGTTTTCAAAATAATAGGAAGTAAAATTGCAATTCGATGTGTTATTTACATAAGTAAACACATGTCTTGATTCCTTCATTTCAGTTCACCTGACATGTCTGCACATCTAATTCTAGATAGCAATTTCATGGAAACAAAAATATCATTTCTCATTTTCCGCCGATACTTTTAGGCATAGAAACAAAAAAAGGGAAATAAAAGTGAATTATTTACCTTGCAAACTTTTGCCTTAATTGAAAAACAGTGCTAAAGATAAACTCTAATTCCGCAACAACAAGAATGTGACGATTCTACTTGTCAAAGCGGCCTAGTTTAGGCCTAATAAAATTTCGTCTGGATAAGTCGTGATTCAATCATATTTGAAACTAATCTGATCCATAAGAATAATATTTACATCATTTTCTGATAGTTTTACGTGAAAAATATATAACCACTTTCTTTTAACGATTAATGTGAAGAATCTTTGCTATGAAAAACTAAAATTTCCGGCAACGCTTTCGTTCATCTATTCCGCGACTTCGACATGGCACGTGTGAGTGCCGTTGGAGCTAAAAGGCAGCGGAGTACAAAACAACAGCAACAACAGCACTGATGATGTAAACTGAGTGACGTTGACAATTTAAAGATCTGAGATACAATTCAATATTCTTATATTTGGTATTTACTTACTTTCAGTCCAGGGTTGGCGCCAGAGGGGGGCAGGGGGAGTGTCAGCCCTCCCGTCGGGGAAAAATTTAACGCCTGTCGAGGAATCTTTTACGGAAAATTGTATTTTTATGCTCAGAAAGTTACCCTCTATCCTGTTTTATAGCCCCCTGTCGGGGAACCTAGCCCCCATCGGCCAAATCCTGGCACCACCCCTGTTTCAGTTACATACCGTCTTGTTTTCTGCAGTTTTACGCTGTTCTAGTATTTGTTGGTACAAGTTTACTTTCAATTAGCCATCAACAGCTATTCTGTGCCCACATCAACAGCAAATGGTAGGAATGAAAAAAGAACCTTGCATTCAAAGAACCTTCAGAAAAAAATCGTTCTTCGCCCCCCCCCCCCGATTTTACTTACAAATTATATTACTATCCTGTGCGTTCTGTCTCATGCACTTTGCATTGAGCCTGTCTGGTGCAGTGGCTTAGATGTGTAGTTCCTAATGTGGCTGTACGGGGTCAAACCACGGTTGAGGCTAAAAAATATTTACAATTGGATAGCACCCCCTACTTTATAGATTTATTTGATAGATAAGTATAAGGGCAGGGTTTTTCTCTTGACTTCTGAAATCAAGGGTTTACAGATTAATGGAAAAAAATAAAGATGCTTATAGCTCCATTTGCCAAAACTAAAATTGTTTCATTCGGATGGGATCTAGTTCTAGTAGCTTATAAACTTTGCTCCTTGGAAAGTAAATGTGATTAACAGGATTCAGTACTTAATATCGCAGCTGCCAAAGTTTAACGCTCCTGGTCAAGTGGATTTTTACAGTTGCAATCTAATTATACTCAAACCTCAGGTCCTTTCCATAGTTAATTGTGAGCACCTGTCTTTTCGAGCGAAAAGTTGCAATCAATGAACATAATGAAAATTAGGGGTACTATTATTGGATATCTTTTATATGCTAGCTTATTTGACGAACACGTTTATTATTTTCTTTAAACTCAAGTCTGGCAAAGCGTACAGTACTGATATCTCATACAATAGATTTTTCGTGCTTTATTCAGTTAATATGAAGAAAATTCGACACCACAAGGACCTTATATAGTGATCTCCTGATCGTGTTAGTTTTGAACTACTCCTAATCGTGAGTTCTCATGCAATTACAACATTTCCAAAAATACCATTTTCCTCCCAAAATAATCTTGAAATTTTTAAAGGCCTTTTACCCCAACCGCACATTCCTGAGCAGCGTGCAAAGATGCCGATCTTCCTCCAATGGTCTCAGCCTGCCTTTACAATGAAATCTAAAATTACTGAGAAAGCTGTATATCGTATATCGTATACTGTATATCGTTCTAACCATACAAAAAAACGCGATTTTAGAGAGCTCCCCATTTCATTTGTTTGTTTTAGGATAAGTACTAGAGCTCTCACCAAACATTGAAAGCAGAGAGTTGAGAGTCTGTTAAAGGCGATCCACTTCCATGAGGTTGACATAATTTGTAATGATCCCTGACATTTATATGTGATATATCATACTAAGTGTGGTGAACGATTAAAGACATTTAAAATTGTTTTTGACAACAAAATATTTCTAATTGCTGGTCAAAAAAATTCAATCGGTTTTTATGTTTTTCATGAGCTTTTTGCTACCCTACAGTAACATATCTATTAAAATTGCGAAAGCAGTCAGGGACGAAGCTAAAACTTTTTTAGGGGGGGGGCTTCACCTTGTAAAATTTGGGAAGAGCAAAGAGCTGGTCTCAAAACTGCCTACATAAATATAGCAGTGCCATACACAACCAAGGAAACTACATTAATAATGCTTAGCCAATAAATGTCAACTTGCTCACAAGCTAAATGTTTCGGGGGTTGGGTGATGCTTTAGCTTCGCCCCTTAAATTTCTACGTTTTGAATGCACACACCAGAGGGTTCCAAGGGCTACAGAGAAAGAAAATACTACACCTTTTTCGAGGGACGTTTTAAGAAAAGCGCTAGCGTTTGGTTAACTGAAACGCCAGCACAGGAGATAATGTTCTGCAGATAAAGCCACCTGTTTCATCGCCGGATTTATTGTTGGAATGAGATGAACCCAGGAAATTATCCGGGGTGCATGACTTAGGGCCTGTTTATATGAGGAAAAACACCTCACCTGCCAGACCCGGGGCTGATAGGCGATATTTCTCCTTCCTATAGAATGCTTTGCATTTTTCGGCTTGTGTTTATATGAGAAATAAAATTTTACCCCACACCACCGGTATAGTGATATTTCACTTCACGAAAGGAGAAACTTCGCCCAGGTGAGGTGAAATTATCTCATATAAACGAAAACCTACCGGTTGGGTGGAGAAAACAGGCTTACTGTGCGCAGGCGCGTAATTCCATGTGCCTTGAGTCAAAATGGCGGACAGCAAAATGAAAAAGACGCAGACGGCAAGGTGGAGTACAGAAATGGTTCGTGACCTTATCAAGTGTCTCCAAAATTATAAAACAATGCTTTCGTATAAAGGATGTGACTTCGATGCTGACAGACCCCTTCAATACAGGGAAATAAGGAAATCTATGGCTAAGTTATACGAAGAGGTTAATATAGCCTTCTTTGGCCCACCTGAAGTTTCTGTTTCGGAAACTCCAATTCAAGAGCTATCGAAAGAAGAATTTGAATGCTACCAAAAGCGAAGAAGGCATGAAAATGATCTGATTGCCAAAGGTCATGGCCGTATTCATCAGAAAATAAAGGAAATCCGACAAAATTTCGCGAAAGCTGTGACTTCAGGAACAAGAAGCGGGAGCGGAAGGCTTGTGCTTGAATTTTACGACGAACTTGTTATGATATGGGGAGGTTCGCCGGCATCTGAACCTTTACATTTCGGGGTAGATACAAATTCGTTTGCAGAGAAAACAGAAGAATGTATTTTTGCCACTGATGATGAAAGTCTTGACCAAACCAAAGATGTGGATGAGATGAGCTGCAATAAAGCAGCTGAAGAAGGCTATTATAGAGACGAATCAGTATCGACCAAACCATCTCTCAAGAGGGCTGCAACTCCAAACAATGTATCAAGGCTCATAGACAATAAGCGTAAGCATTTAGAGCAAAAGCTATCTGCAACACAACGTGATTGTATCCTTATCAATGAAGCAAAGGAGGACAAAGAAATGAAAAAGGAATTAGCAAATATAATGAGAGAGTCAAAAAATTCCTTTAAGGAAGCTTTGGATGGCATGAGTGGTGCAATGAACCAGCTTGCACAAGGATTTACTCGTTCCATGGAGATGCTAACTCAAGCATTGCTTGTTGGACAGCAACCAATAAATCAAAATCTATTTTACCAAAACTCGGCATCCCAGTGTGGCCCCCACAATCCACAACCCCATTTCCAGCAAACTCAAGAGTACCAATTTTCACCCAGGAGTTATTCCAATAGCCAGAAAACCTTTACAACATTGATGAGAGATGCAATTGATGAAGAAAATGAGGATTGTTTCTGATTTAAAACAAAATGTGAATAAACAACAAAACTAAACAAGAGAAGTAGAAAAATATCATATAGTTCTAGTTTACAAAGTTTTGTAGAATCAGTTATCTAAATGATCTGGCAAGTTCATCTTGATGTATTCAGTTAGTGAGCTTCGGATAGCTTCCCCTTCACTATTATTGTAGAAATTTTCTGACACTCTCTTGAACTGTCTCTGGCTATTGTTATTTGCTGGGCAACAAGCTCCTCATCAACATAACAGTTATGTTGCTCTGAAAAATTGTGCAAGACAAAACAGGCATATACCACTGTCGGAACTCTTTCAATTTTTAAATCAATTTTCCTTGTCAAAATTGACCACCTGGCTTTAAGACGGCCAAAAGCGCATTCTATGGGATTTCTGGCAGCCCGTAACAAGTTGTTGAAAAGAACTTGCCCATTGCTTTGACAAGTGTCATATTCTTTTTGGCAAAATGGGAGCAGGGGGTATGCTGGGTCCCCAATTAAATAATTGGGAATTTTCTTGAAGCCTGTAATATCACACTGGTATGTACCAGCAAGCTTTCCCAATCTCATAGCTTTATTAATAGAAGAATTAGCAAACACCTTGGCATCATGGACACTCCCAGGCCACCTACATTCTACATCCATAAAATGCCCTCTGTAATCACAAATGGCCTGTGCATTCAGGGAAAAAAATCCTTTATAGCAGTAGTAGTCCTGTGAACTTTCAGCTGGCCTAAGTATGGGAATGTGAGTTCCATCTACGCATCCAAATGCCTGGATCATACCATATTTTGCCTCAAACTCAGCAACACGTCTTCTCATCTCTTCTTGATTCCTGGGCATAAATACATATCTAGGCCCAAGAACTTGAGAGATTATTTTGCATGTTTCAAAGATGACTGAAGAGGTTGTGCATATAGCAATGCCAAAAGTATTTGCAGTCATGTTGAGAGACCCTGTATCCTTTAAATAATATAATGTCACAGCAAGCTTTTTTTCAGCACACAAAGCACGAGTATTTGGGGAAGGATAAGGTGAAATGTGGGGCCTGAGTTGATCCAAAAGATCATAAAAAACTTTCCTAGATAGCCTAAAATTTTTTCTCCAACAATCATCAAGTGCCCTACCATGTAACATGTTCTGCCACCATAAATCAGTACGGCCAGGCTTAACCCAATATGCACGTTTTTTTCTATGTAACCTTTTAAGTCTTTTTTGTTTCAATTTATTCAAGAAGTAATTCTTTTTCCACTCTTGCATGCAAACAACGTTGGTAATCAAGTAATTCTGGTGAGCAATCCAACTAAAGGCTGCCCCATATGCGCTCATGACCACAGTAAACAAAGCACTGAGCATTCCCATTATTCCAACGATCATTAGCCTTCTTGAAATGTTCTCATCCATCTTTAAAGATTTCGTAGAATGGAGCCCGCCAAAATATTTAATTGCAAACTCGTTCTCACTTCACGAAAGCGAGACTTTTCTGGATCAACTCGCCTGTCAAACCCGGGTCTGACAGGTGAAGTAAAATCCATATAAACAATGCGTAAATTTTACCTCGCCTTTCAGCCCCGGGTATCGCAGGTGAAGTGTTTTTCCTCATATAAACAGGCCCTTAAAAAGGGTGGAGATGAACAGCCAAAATCCTGAAAAACCCCATCTGTTTTTAATTGCCAGGACTTGTATAAAAATGCCATATTATGAATAGGGCATGGTGGTTTCTTATTAATTAATGTTCAATACCTATGTTAAGGGATGTTGGTGCAGGACCAATTTTTGGTTGGCCACTATATTTGTGATGAGATACCGATTATACAGAAAAATTGAAATTAATAATCATTTATAAGTTACGGAGACTGCTAGCAACTTTGTTTTATTGCAAGTATTTCATTGAATTTACTTTGTGGTGCAGAATTTGGTGTAAATTTTCCTCTTAATTCACCGAGTTAAGTATTGGTCTATCATTTGGTTGTAAAAACGCGCTAGCTTCGATCTGCATATGAACGTATTAAAAATAACTTAAGCACAGTCCCAGATGTAAAAACACACTTTTCATGATTAAATTATAAAATTATGGTATATGATATTAGTCATAGTTAGTGGTTACAACTTGGCCTTTGCTTTGCAATCAAGATGTAAACCATTTCCATGTTTCAATACTGGAAACAAGGGTAGACTGCTTTTGAAGCGTAGTACATCTGTGATGTATGTCGGTACAAGCTGTGCCTGAATAACAAATAACGATGAAATAACAATTTAATGGCATGAACGAATGAGCAATGGCTTGAAAAGCTCAAGTATGATGTTGTGACCATTTAAGTCATGGTCAACATTGTGTAAATATCGATCGTCGAAATTTCTTGCAAGCAGCGTAATAGCTTAGAAGAAATTTGAGTAAATAGTATGACCCTGATCCCTACGATTTCTCATTTTTCCAGTGAAACTATACACATGCTCACAAAAGAGAGAGCCATTCAGTAGTCAAAGAATTGGTAACTTGCCCACTGTTAATAGTAACAATACCTAGGGGCTTCTATACAGCCAACGAACTGGATTATTAAGTAACTAGATGGGGATCGGGACTATTTAAGCAAGGTCGAAATAGGACTAAGCAAATTGTCTGCTTCTTTGCTCAAGAGTACAAGCATTCTTTTCACGCTGTATTTGGTCAGCATCTGGTCAATATTTTACACTAACCTTGCAAACATTCCGTTTCATAGTCTGTCCGACTATAAAGTGCTTTAAGTATGCTGCTTCATGTTACCATTTTCAAAAATTATAAAAGTTAGGTAAATAAATTTTTATCATATCAAAAAAAAAATAAAAATTATCAAAGAGAAAGACTAGCAAGTAACTTGGCTTCGTGCTCATTTCCATAGGGTCCTCAAAGAGAAAACTCCTTGAGGTGTGATTGAAATGCGGGGTCGATGGGAACAATTGGCCACGGCGCTCTAGTTATTTTGTCTTATGTTAAATGTTAAATATTAAATGTTGTCTTTTGTTTTATGTTTAATGCTCCTTTTGCCTTTATCTTGTAATAACAATTTTTGTAATTTTCTCTGTAAGTTTTTGTGAGAATATGGAAAAAGATCAAGATTTAGAAAGACAAACAAACTACAATACCCACAGGACAATTTCTCATAGAAATTGAAATTTTATATTCAAAATGACCAGATTTGTGGTCAAATTGTATTGGAATATTGTTACTGAAGACATTGTTCAGCCATTATCCAGTGAGTGGCGTAGAGGCTAACACAATTTTCAAGAAAATAAAAGTTATTGAATGGAAATAATGCGATAGGTCAAATGTAGCCAAGAGCACAGAGTTGCTTTTTATTAACGAGCTGAGAAATCTTTCTATGGGCGGAATATCTTTCAATTTTATTTGCTAAATTTTTGAACGATCACAATCAAAGATAGTCAAGTTCGATCGATCTAAATGTGCATAACTTATTGTGACGATAAACAGAAAAAACAATAATCTCCCAAATACATTTGATGTTTTCACTCGTCTAAGTCCATGTACATGCCTAAATTCAAAGTACGAGGTGACATCTAAGCGCAACATGCAAACAATATTGAAGCTCGTAGACTCGAGAGAGCTGTCTGGAAGATAAATGTACGAGACAGTAAACGAGAAGACGGTAAAAGAAGAACAAGAATTTGACGATCTAGTGTGTGCACAGATAGTGCCAAATATTCGTTACAAATGGCCTTACAGAGCGAATGATATTGAAAAAGAAAGCGATATAAACTACCTCTTTTTCTTCTGTGTTACTTTCTGCCACTTTATTCTCAACGGACAGGCCGTTGCCAAGAATATGAACAGAGATTTTGTGTCGGCGTGGGGCAGATGCGCTAAGAAGGTTCTGAAAAAGATTTACAAAAAATTGTAAATAAGGTACAAAAATTACAAAAATACACATTGACGAGTAATTAGTTATAATTTACTTTTATGATGTATAAGTTATGCATGGGGATACTTCTTGTTATGGTTTACTTCTTGCGAAACGTTTCCACAAGACATTTATGTAATGATTTACTTTGCGATAGAAGTGTTCACGCACTTCTGGCCCATTTACACGCCTTTTCAAGGAATAGGCAGAAATCAATTGAATCAACACAAATAGGTATACCTCGTAAAAATCCAAAACATGTTTCTTCTCTATTTTCTTCAATTCATCTGCTTCGATGGCAGCTGCAAAAATACAAAAAAAACCTTTACTGACTTCGCACATCACATGTTTTTGAGTAAAAGAGCAGAGGCAGCGGTCATAAACAGAAAAGACATATGAGTTGTTTAATAAAAACAGACTAAAAAGTATAATTCAAAGATTTCTAGATTAAATCTTTTTTTTTAGTTACTGAAATGATGACCAGACTTTTTAGAACTAAGGAAATTGGCAAGTCAAACATAATACAGAATGTTCGAAATATTTGCACAGTCTTAAATCCTTTTTAAAATGATTTTTTCATTTTCTTCCTTCATAGCAGAATTGCTCAACTTTTTGCTAGGCTACTTAGACTTGACAAGTTCTACTTTCATTGGGCGTGCAGAACACTGTTTTGATTGGTTTTAATTTCCAGTGCTTTGCAAATAAATCAAAATTTAACTGAATTGATTTGAAAACAAAAATTGCAGCTTGAATATTCTAAGCTTACTTACGTCTCTTGAAATTATATTGTTTCGTCATAATTTCATTCCAGTATTTATTGCATTCATCCGACAATTTCTTTGGTTCTTCGAGTTTTTTCATGATTAGGGCATTGACATGATTCTGAAATTCTTTTTCGCTAAAAGTCTCAATCATTTCCTGCAAAAGCGAACTAGGAATTTAAGTTTGAATAATGGACAAAAGTACGATAGTTTTATACATTTAACATTCTGACAGAATAAAGATAAAATATATTACAACTTATCATTTACTGCAAAATAAAGTACTGAGTCACCATTAGCCTTTGATTTCCTTCAAGAAAATGCAATCGCGGTATGTTGGCGGTGGAAGGATTTCCAGCTCTGCCAACTTGCTAATAATCAAATTGGTGTTCAATTTTCTAATTCTATTAGCTGCTGGGTATAAAAGGCGATGAATAAGCATAAAGATCCTGCAATAAGACTGATCTCTACATCGATGTAAACATTGACCAAACTGGATCAATAGCCAATTTTCAGGCTAGTAAAGATGCAGGCAAGTAAAGATGCGGCAAAGTGGCCTTAAATTGATCTAGCTAGTTGGTTTCGTGCAATTCTCTATTCTCGATTAATCCCTTTATGCATTCTCTCTTCATTCTATTACAAGACTGGATTATTAAAAATACAAAATGAGTACTGTCTTGATAATTCTATGTGGTATTTGACAATGAAATAGCTTCTTCTTCTCAAATGTCGTCATTGTGTTTAGTGTCTTCTTTAGCTTCATTACAATTATTTAAATAACAGGTCTAAAATGTGCGTTCAGACCATAAAATGTCGGTGTTACTAACAGGATGCCAGTGGCTTACTTCTTCATAATACTTCTTGACATCTATATACTTAGGAAAATTGTTTTATATATGTCTAGGCATCTTTATTATTTGGTCATATTTGCTGTGCCGCTTTGCATTGTTCCTTCTTCAATTCAGAGGGCCTTTTGCAAACTCTGTACTGCATTTGCATGGAGATTAATAGGTCCACAAATGGTAAGATACCAATAAGTTTTTTATGGAAGTATTCAATATCTACTTATTTCAAACCTTCAGAGAAAAATTGTGGGATAAACTCACTTTAGCAGTTTTGAGAAACATCTCGATTCTCTCATCCAGAATGGCTGGATTCTTTTCAGATTGAATGATGAAACGAAGACCCTGGAAAACAGAACAATTGACGTGAAGATGTTTTCAAGTTAATTAGAACAGCTCAAAACATTCAAAGGCACAACACTATCTAGATTGGGCCAACTCATTCCGCTAATTATGTTTACGCTTATCGATGCAAACTGTTTGATTGGCATTAAAAACAGTAGTTATTCAGTTCAAAGAATGGATAGAAATGATCTCCACATTGTGAACAGCGGTTGCTCCACTGAGCATTGACTACAACATTGCGTGAAGTTGAAGCTATGTTTCTCAAATGCTGGGTTTTTGAAAGAGAATGGATACGAAAGTGCTATTCTCGAACGAGAGAAAGCAATACATTCTTGAAATGGGTGTATTATCGTTTCTAGCCTGCTACAGCATTGTTTGATGGGATAACAAAGGGAGATGCTCGTGAAACTACTGGCTTAAATGTGGCTGGAATGCAATACTTAGTACTTAAGTTTTGCACTTTTTGGAAAAAAGATATAAAACCTGAAGGCTCTTTCTATAATTTCCATAGACTAAACCAGTAAATGCAAATAGGAATCAACTGGTTTTCATCAGGTTGTTGTTGTGTTTTGAATAGGAAATACTCATTAGCGATCTTTAGTTTAATCTATTATTGGCTTTCTGATAAATATTGGCATTCAGTACATACGCATATATTGTTAAATATTTGAATATAGTGCTGGAAATTAGCTACCTGAACACCATTGGCCCTCCGCACTCCAGAGAACACAATATAACCTTAAAAACAAGGAAATCAGAAATATCCAGTATAGATGTCGTGACATTGAGTTGAAATCACAACATCGCAAAGCAAAGGAAAGATTGATATGGAAACTAATTACCTCAGTTCCAAGGTTTCATGAAACTTTAATGCAAAATTTTTAATCAAATGTATACAGTAGATTGGACCTAGGTATTACTGCGATTGTCTGATAGAATTCAAACTGTTCTAGTACAGGAAATAGAATTAAGTCGGAAAAAAAGCCTTAGCCCATGACGTAGGCAAGTATTAATGTCCCGGATATCCACAAACCGAGTTGAGCAAACCATGGTGATTATAGGCCAAGGTGATTGAGAACAAGGAATTACAATCTAGCGGTCATGGGTTCCAGAAAAAGTCCTTGATCCATTTTAGGATAATATCTTGGTCAACGATACGGAGAACGTAATAGAGGGAGCTTGCATAGTTAACTAGTTCGGAACCTCTAAGGAACATCTTACTTGATAAAAGATTCCCATACGAATTCCGGATAGCTGATTGGTTGATTTATAGATTTCAACCACAAGATATTGCATGTTCTTTCATGTGTCTGCTTCACTTCTCTTATAGTCTGAAGATATTAGCAGTGTCTATGGCTGGGTAATGCTATATGCTGCTAAGCATAGCGACCAGAACATCATGTGTAAAATTGGTAGAGCAGTCTCTGGCGAATAACAGACTAAAGACTGCCACTGTCACCTTTGCAATTATAAATATATTTAATTACTCCTATAAACCATATCTTCCATGACCAAAAGCTTCTTTCAGCATGATGTATACCAATGATGAGGTTTACCTTATTCACTACATATATATCACCAAAATACTCGCGATTTCATTCCTGTCATCATGAAGGAAATCAAGGGCTTATAGTGTCTAAGTATTCATTTTTCAACAGATGATAAATTTTGATATATTTTATCTCAATTCTGTCAGAATTTTAAATGTTTAAAACTATTCACACTGATATTCCTGGTTCGCATTTGCAGGAAATAATTGAAACTTTTAGCGAAAGAGAATTTCAGAATCATGTCAATGCTCTAAAATACAAAAGGCTTACACCGCATCGGTGTGGGAGCATAGCAGGGTTCGAATGATGAAACGGTTTATATGCAACTTAGAGTTCTTACCTAATTGTTCCTGTGTACGTAGCTGATCAAAGCACTTCTCAGAAATCATTTGAGCAAATAATTCCAATAGTGCATTGTTTCTCGTACACTGCATATCAGTCTAGAAAGATAGATATTGAAAACATCATCAAGGTAATCCTTCCAGGATACACTCAGTTTGAAAGCATCATGAACGATAAAAAAGTATTTTTCCTTATCAATAAGGATAATGTTGGAAATACATATGCAAAATAGACTAGTTTCTAGTGAAAGACTTTGGATTATAAACTGGAAATAATAAGTTACAATGCAAAATACTTCATAATTGGCCCATTTGTAAAATATATACTGTTTATTGCAATTCTGGTATTAAAAACAGAAATATATGTAAATTATGACAAAAAATTAAATAAAGGAGTTTTAAAAATGACAAATATTGCATCAATCAGTCACATAGAAGAAGGAGTTTCATGTGACAAGGCGATCTTATCAAAATAGTCTGTTTATTCCTTCGCTTTCATCAGTAAACTTTGCTATGTTGGATGTCGTATAGAGAAACTATTTATAGCTTTAAAGATAAGACTGTTACTGTTTAAAAATAAAGACAGTGAAGCTTGGCGATTGAAAAGGCAAAAAACCATGAAAATGTTCGAAGATTGTCTAGATCAATGCAAAAATATCCAACTAATCAAGGTATAAAATTGCGTCTTGCCTTGCCTTTCAAAGTCTCTTGCCTTTATAATATAACACAAAAACCTTAATAACACAAAATAGCTTGTTTATTGCACCAAACATCCCTTCATAAAGTCCCGACTATAAATCAACTTCTGCTGCATATCTACTTATCATCATGATATAAAGACTATCGAATTGGTTACTGAGAATTTTTGGTTATAAAATTTGTTTCCCTTATTTCTGTTGGCAATACATTCTTTTTACGTCTAGCAAAAGATCACGGTACAAAATTCATAGCACTTCAAGGAATTGATTCAGCTGGTGGACCCCGGTTGATCTACCTAGGCTCAATATTGCACACGAACTTGAAGATTGCATTATATTGTGGGATAATATAGAAAATCGAAATATCAAACCTGATAGTAGACTTCAATACTGGAGTTTGACTGTACTGTGTGCTTTCTTTCGAAGATAAAAAATGCCCCTGAAAGAAAATTTCCATGCAGATTAGCTGTTTTAAAATATCGTTAGAAGTATTACGAGTATACCCTTTATGGAATATTTATTCAGAAAACGTATAAGGACCAGTGATAATTAAAGATGGGAGAAATGACTGAATGCAGTTGACTCAACACGTTACTGATCAGCTTTTTAAAAGTCTTTAAATACATGATAAAAACCTTTTGTTCAAGCGTGACATTGGCTAATTCTAAGAGTATTAAAACAGCGACCTAAACTTGAACTGAAACAAGCAAGAAGCAATATGCATCGGGTAAACTGTCGTCTTTACAATGAAATTAACAGCATGAAGTCCTTTGCAACATTTAAAGCTTTCAAAGACTTGGTTGATACTTTTTGCTCATAACCACCTTCTTTACTTTATCGGTGTTAATTTTCATTGCTTCTCTGTACATTAACTCTACATTTAGGGAAAAGAACAGTTGCCAGTCCTCATTTCTGCTCTGTTAATTCACCCATAACCATTTCTGCATGATGACATGGAAATTGTGTCTTTTCTTTCATTCTTTTCAAAGGCTGCATTTATATTATTTTGTACCCATGGAGATCTGTATCCATATCATCCTCAAAAACATCTTCAGTTTAAAAAGCTATCAGTTTTTACTTGATGCCCTGCTTAATTGAGTATCTTTTGCATTCTCTTCTTCTGTTGCACGTTAAAAGCTACTTGAGTCTTTTGCAGTTCTTTTACGACAGACTTGAACTATTGTGCTTCTTGATTATGGAGACCCAAATACCATTAGTTGTTGACTTGTTGACCAACTTGAGATGAAGATTTTTAATTCTAAACACAATCTTTTTCTCAAAAAAAATCAGCTCCTTCATCTGCAACGAACCTAATAATGTAGATGTCACCATCAAATGTAGCCAAATCACATCCAGTACCGTAACTGTTGTTTTGAAAATCGTTATTGCCATGGCCTAATTTAGGCCCTAAATCATTGTCGTAACTTTCATCGTCGACCCCCTTAAGGACACGTTAGGGTCTAGTAAACTTCGCTTGACTTAGCCATGATATATAGCAAAGTATAACACGACGTATTTCAGTCGTGTAGGCCTCTAGATCTGTGACAGCAGTATACTCACCGTCTGGTAACTGGATTTCTCTCTGCCTGATTCTTTGAAGAGGCAAAAGTGCTTTGGTACTGGCATTTTCTTTCATAAGATTGCCCACCAAGTCAACGATTTCGTTCGCTTCCTAAAAAAGATGAAAGATGAAAGGCTAGAAAAAATAAAATGAAGTTTTATCGAAGCCAAAGCTACTTGAAGCCGTATCACAATTCACGGAATTGAAATATATCGGTATGATATTAACCTTCTAGTTTCAAACGCTTGGATAAGAAATGAATATTCATAATATTTTAACAAGTTAAGATGTTTATCAACTGTGCTATCGAAACTGTGCGGGGAAGTAATCTTAAAGGCAAGTAGTTCAATAAACCCCCATAAACAGTTTTCTAAGTACAGCAATAGGTGGAAACATAAATACTGAGAAGCAACATTATTGTCTGGCAATCATCAGAGCATAGAGTGTAAGCTGTCTCTGTTAGTGTAAATGCAAAGCTGTGTAAACTTCAAGGATACGTTTTTTGAGTGTTTCGTCAAGTATCAATATTTGTCTCTAAAATATGCTTCAAAAAAAGGAAAAAACAAGAGGGAAGATAAATAAAATGGTACAAACCTTCTTTGTTATATTGCCAGCTATCAAACATTCGACATACATTTGACCAAGAAAATCCGGCAGGAATTGCTTTAATTTTTCAATACTGACATCTAAGATTAAGTGAAAAATTAAAATTAAAAAAAAAATAATATAACATATACATAAACGGAATGAAGTTAACAAAATCTGTAACTTTCGTCAGAAAAATTGATAGGAGCAGACATTAGGTAGATCTACAGGATGTGTAAATCGCTCATGATACGAAGCAGTTAATATGCTTGTTTGTTGGTCTATGTAACTTGTTAGATATTGGGAAGGCGGACGGTCTTATTATACCAAAATTTTGTCGTTATATTTGCATCCGCCTACTAGAAGTGCTGTATACCTATATATCTACACATCTTTATATCTGTATATCTTTTTATATATTTATCTCTGTGATTTTGTGCATTAATGTCTGCATAGTTTCCCTTTAAAAACAATCAGCTTGACAGCAAACGTGATGCATGCGGGCAGAGTCCAGAAATGTTTACCTTCCTCTGGACAAAAACATACCGAAAGCAAACCTTACTCACAAGAAAAAGGGAAGTAGGTATGGCTTGGGTGTGACGTAAGAGTTTCTATTGTATTTCGTGGGCCTTCCTCTAGCTAGTGACCGTGTGACCTTAATGTTTTCCAACCTCTGCGAGCGGGAAGAGTAAAAGTTGAAGAGGAAAACTGTTAAGCTTGAAAATGTGAAAAACATTCTAAACGTGGTTCATTGATTGACTAAAAACAGAAATTTGAACCTTGTTTATGTCAAATACTGTCCCTACGTGTGAACACTAAAAGACTTCAAAGCCTCTAAAATGAAGAGGTTAAAAATCAGGAAGACCTTTCTATTAGTTGATAAGATACAACTATGAGTCATGGCCTTATATTCCATTGAACAATGTTGTCTACCCGGTGAATGATCATGGCCTGTCTGCCTCTGTTAATACAATCCATAATCCACTAGATTTATTAAGGTCTAGCTCACTGAGCTTCCACAACAATAACAACAACAACTTATATATTCTATTTACCCGGTCTGTGACGTAGGCTATGAATTGGCAAAGATACAAATGACGTCAATATGATTATTCACCTATATCAATATCTGAATGCAAATACAGCACGCATAATTTTTGCTACTGAAACACACTTCAATTTCAGATCATTATTAATAGTATTCATAGCTTGCTCGCTCTAAAGTTTCGATAATTTTATCCGTATCATTGAGAAGTCACGGAAAGCCATTAACTATAAAGGCACATCGCAAAACATTGCAGAACACCGCAATAGATAGCAACATTGCAAAACTTCACAAACAACGAAAAAACAACCGCGGTGCACCCAATATTTTGCGTTCAATATAAAGACCCCGTTCACACTGGTATGGATCCATTTGGGATCCGTGACGATTTTCATTTGCGTTTACGCTGGATAGAAATCCAAATCAGTACGCGTTTACATTGGGAACTGTGCTGGAACGGTTCCAATCAATCGCCAATCAATCAATCAATCAATCAGTCAATCAATCAATCAAGCAATCAATCAATCAATGCAATCAGTTTCGCAAGCGACGTCAAAGTGGTTGTTTCTTGCATTTCATTTCTCTTCCTATACTGCGAAGATATTGTGCTGGAAATTGTTGAAAAAAAGTTTTAAAAAAGGAATCACTGCCATAGATTTTTACAAAAGAGTCAGCCCTTCTTTTGCGAACTTTCTTGGACTTCAAGACAGCAAAGCTCACTTTAGGCCTGGATTGGAAAGCTCTCAAATCAGAATGTAATAACACTTTGTAACTTTTTCACACGAATACTCGTGTGAAAAAGCAACGTGTTTCCAAACGTAAATATTTCAATGTATTTATTTACAAAAAACCTCGAGACGAGAAATTCCATAGCCTCGTATTCGATCCGTACCCGTGCCGATCCGCAACAGCCGTTTACACAAAACCTTAATTGGAACGGATCCATACATCGTCAGATGAAAAGAGATAGGACAGACAAAGATTTGAATAGCACACCTTTGCAGCCTTATCTGTACCGATTCTACATGTCTACATTGTGTTGATGTGGATATTGCATTTGTCTGGGAACAATTTCCATCAAAAACAATATCAAATAAAGTAATATTTTACTGATCCTTACGGAGCATATGAATGGATTACCAGTAAACAAAAAGGATTGAAATATTAATTAGCCAAATAATAATAGGATTTCTCGAGGATATTAATAATCTACTTAGCCATAACGAATTGTGATTCTATTACTTTGCTACAGAGTTGTTAAAACATGGGATAATGTGGATTTTTGATCTTCCGCAATTAAATCACCTCACATCAAACGTAAAAAATTTAATTAAATTCGGCTACGTAAAGGTCTTTACAATCAACAAGTCCTTCAAATATTAAACTTATGGTATGAAAATAATAATTTGTTTGCCAGAAGAAACTACCAAACAGCCATACGGTCGCTTCCAACAAATTTTGTTGCTACTGTCATACCAGTTCTACGGGCCTGTTTACATGCGGCGGCTGGCTCAGTTAGGGGGGCTGGCTCACTCTGGTTAGATCACTTTCAGTCTGTGCTTACATGGGTAAATCCCAGTCCGTCAAAATGCACCTGCGCAGTAGGGATGATTGTGGCCCAGCTAGTCAAGCAAGCTCCCCAAATCCCTTTTACATGTAACAATTTCATCCCACCTGAGACGGATCTCACCTTAGAAAGCACTGATCTCAGCTTGCCGGGCCAGCCTGCATATAAACATAGTTTGAATAAAAGAATCAATTGTGATATTCCGGCCCGCCTCATGCAACCAGGTCCTAAAAACAAGACTCTGTTCGTAATGGCCACGATTCTTAACATTCTGAACGTGGATGCTGCGAACTTCTTGGCCATTTTCTGTCTGTCACTTTGGTACGTATATTTTGGTAATATCATCATTAGTATGCCTCGTGCGTTTCCAGAACAGAAGGAAATGCGAATCTATTTAATGTTCAGCGCAAGTAGCTGTCCTTTCAAAGTTCAATGCTTTCAATTCTTTGAAAAATCTTAGCACTTTTAAGTACGTTTAAAAGTAGTTCAAAAGGTCGAGAGGTTATAGAAGACAACCATTTGCGTTCAATGTTTATGACTTGTGCAATTTGTGGACAAACCATGGGCTAAAATATTATTTTTTTTGTTCAAAAAGTGTCTTGCGTTTACTACAAATCTCTCAGGGTATTACAAAGCAGCATTGTAGCATCGTTAACAGAGTGGAAAAAAACAACGGTTTCACACCTGCTAACAGTGAGGAAGTTGTGGAAAATAGTACGAATTCCAAGCCTAAATACGTCATGTTTTTTTCCTTTCTAAAGCTTGGTCGACTTTGATCTTCGAAGTTTTTCTTGAAAAAACAAGTGGCGCAGAGTTGCGATCCTTTGTGAGAAGTCTTATTGTTCGACGACACAGCTGAGATGGCTGCAAGAGCAACTCGTTGCTTTGTGCCAAAACTGATGCGATGTTGATTTATCAAAGACGCCGTTGAAGCTAGGTTCTTTGCATGAAAGACAATGACTACAGCTGAGCTCATCTGCCTTTTGACAGGTCTTACTTTTCAGAACAAACCAGTATTTGGGCACCAACTACCCATCCATGAGAATTTCGTAACTAGATGCACGTTTAATTTAGTTACCTTCTACATATTTGCATTTTGGATGGCACTTGAATGCATGGACATCATTCTTTGTTGCTTTTACTCTTACACAGAATGGTGTCTTGGTTACAAATTTTTCCAAAGTGACTCATTGCAAAAAACCTCGCTTGCTGTGTAAGATAGCTCTAGGCATTTTAGCAGGCTTTTTTGCGCGCAATCAAAGAAGCAATGTTATAAAAGATGTAGAGCATCACATGGGCGTATATTCCTAGGAGTAAGGTCATAAACAATAGTGAAATAACTAAACATGGGGCAAACGATATTTTTTCAGTTGTTTAAAACATTAAAATAACTGGGTTGACTTTGGAGGCAAAATAAACTTGTGCTATAAGCTGCTCAACGAACATCTTGAATGTGAAATACCCAGAAAGACAATGATTTGAATGTTTGCTGGAAGATCATGATCGGCAAATTCATCTTTGACACCGAAAATATAACACGAATTCAGCAACAAATTTGAGATTCCAGCAGCATCTTAATCAATAATTTGTAATGCAAAACCTCACAATTACAGCAGAAAACTACACATTGGTGCTGCATGCATTTTTTATACATAGCTATATTATCTTAATCTTGTTATGTTTTAACTTATAATTGTCTATATTGACCTTTGCACCCTTCATTGTTATTCTTTTGAATTCGTGTAATTTACGTCATCATTCACTAGTAAACAAGCTGCTGTATGGCTCTGTTAACCCCCCTCTCTCTCTTAGAACATTTCACTTACCTGATAGTGCATCAAGAATTGCAGACTTTTCCCAAGCCTGCTCTGACAGCAAGTATGACATGTAAAAGATAGCATGAGTATGTGGTTGCTCAGCTTCAAAGTTTTTTAGTTTCCTTCGTATCTGAAACATATAAATGACTAACATTGAATAACATAACAAAACAAAACAAAACATAAACAAAATTATGGGCCAATTCCGCGGGGGTCGAAACCGTGACTTTTGGTAACGCACAACAATTTCCCTCCTCCCTTAGTTAACTGGCCTCACGGTTCTAAGCTCAGTCTAGCCTTAAGAATAGCTGACATCACAAGTCTCTAGCCAACTGCGCAGGAAGCCTTCACAACTAGCCACCATTAGGATATAAGTACACCTTTTACCATAAAAACCAAAGGTCAGTATCAATAGTTTGCGCTGTTCCCTTCTTTACACAACTCAACCACTTATGTTATCCGTTAAATATTTATAACTCTGCACCTCCAGAAGCCATTCTGTAACAAACATAAGTTCATTCTCATCTTATATCTTGAAAGGAGTACTAAGGCCGCAACAAATTAAGCAAACAATATCGCAAATGAATTTTTAATTTGAACTAGTGAAAGTCTTTGCAGATTTGTGTCTTCCACGTCTTGATGTGGCTTTATCATGATGACATATAGAAATTCCAGCAGCATCCACTGTCAATCGCCTTCCACAGTACCTACCCAACTTTTATACTCATAATCAGAACAATGTAAATTTGTCTGCTTCTCATGATCGTACCAGTCTTAAAATACACTAGGTGAACGATAGGTTACAGAGCGGCAACCTTTACATCAATTCTTTCCCTCTCTCTGCTCCATAAGACTCCACTGGTCAAAAAAGGGAAATGAAGTGCCTAATCTGCGTGCAGACACGATTGGTTTACGTCGAGAACTAGCAGTTGACTTGAATCGACAATTGACAGTTAATATTATATTGCCGAATCAACTAAACATCCATTGACGTTAGGATTAATGATTTATCGTGGACACCGGAGAAAACCTGGCATAAAAAAACATTCCATACCCTTTCCTTCATAATATCAAAGCGATCTTGCGTAACTTCTAATGTAACCATCCTTTCCACTATTTTTCTTAACAGGACAATTTGTTTACTGTTATATCCCTTGATCTTCAACTAAAAATGAAAATAACGATATTACTATATGGCAAAAGGACCGACAGGACATTTTGATATATTACATATACAAATTATTATATATAAATCAATATAGATATAATTACAGTGCATCCTTGATTATCCGAACGCGGAAAGCTTTTTTTTCTACATCAGTTTTTTCCAAGTCAATTCTCGATTAACCAAATACAATATCCGTTGTCAGTTTCAATTTTTGGCTTACATCAAGCCAAATCCAAATGGAAACATCGAATCA
This sequence comes from Catostylus mosaicus, assembly GCA_964019065.1. NCBI lineage: Eukaryota > Metazoa > Cnidaria > Scyphozoa > Rhizostomeae > Catostylidae > Catostylus > Catostylus mosaicus. The sequence continues at coordinate 12,853,701 of OZ025186.1, forward strand.
ACATGTCAGTTTTCACACACGTCTTTATAAATACCCAAGCCGTTGCCATTTAGTTAATTAGCAATTTTCCATTGACATTTACGACCAAGTTTTGTCATCGGTATTTTCATCTGCCTAAGCTCTTCAATTTGCATTCCCTTTGAGCATTCCGTGACTATTCTAGGTGAACTAGGTGATAAGAATAAACTTCATTGCGAGATTAGTAGGTAAATTTTCGTCCTCGGTTATCCGAAATTTTTGGCGTATGCGAACTGCCCAGCACGAATGTAGTTCAACCTGTTGGGATAATCGAGGATGAACTGTACATATACAATATCAATTCAGCATTAGCTGAAATATAATAAAAACAAACCATAGACTGCTTCGATAGAGAGGCTGATGTGATAAAGAGGCTAATTCTATGACTATAATAGTTTGAGTCATTAGACCAAATAAACAGCAAATGGCAAATACAAAGTACAGCAGATCGTAAATATTGATAATTTGAGATTTAAATTAACCTGGATGCCATGAACGTGAAGATCCGTTCTGTATGAAACGCCAGCCAGTTCAGCATCGTACGAAAATTCTGTTAATGAATCTTGAAGAAGGTGAAGGTAAATGTCTCCCATTGCGCAGTGCCGCGGATGTATGGTTGTGATGGGGCTACAAAATAAAATTTAATGGTTAAAACCAAGCGTTGAAGATATTAAAAAACTGTTGATGCATGCAAGGAAAGAAGCGAGAAAAAAAGAAGCAAGGAGGAAACGGGCAAGATTTAGATCTACATAGATTTAGATGAGTTGGAATAAGATCTAAATTTGAATGGATATTTACCTTGAGAATTCAAAATTTATACAAGCTTTTGGTAGACAAAATCTCTTGTCTTGCTTGAACCAAACTCTGAACAGATCGTTATCCTAAATCGCGAAGTATGAAAAAATTATGATAAAGGACGGCAAATAAGTGATATATACTATAACTGGTAAGGATATTAAACGATAATTTCACGGTATCTGAAGCAGGCTTATTTAAATTGGCTTTTAATATTCTAATCTATATTTTGTGAACATCATTAACAATTTGTTATAGCATTAGTAAAGCTTTTAATACATCTTAACTGCTTTTTATAAAGTTAGCCGATTTTATAAAACGATTTTATTAAGTTAGCCGTTAAGCTAAATTATATAATGATATCAAAATTTTTTGGACTCACCAGCAATATTTCTGGAACATCATTCAACTGTGGACAAGATGAAAATCGATATAAATATGAAGTGAGTAATGCAAATAAACACTATCGATGCACACTACGTAATGTCGATTTGATCAAGCATACGATGATAATGATGATGATGATGATGATGATGATGATGATGATGATGATGATGATGATGATGATGATGATGATGATGATGATGATGATGATGATGATGATGATGATGATGATGATGATGAGCAGGATAATGATGATGATGATGATGATGATGATGATGATGATGGTGATGATGATGGTGATGATGGTGATGATGATGATGATGATGATGATGGTGATGATGATGATGATGATGGTGATGATGGTGATGATGATGATGATGGTGATGATGGTGATGATGATGATGATGATGATGATGATGGTGATGATGATGATGATGATGATGATGATGAGATGATGATGATGATGATAATGATGGTGATGATGGTGATGATGGTGATGATGGTGATGATGGTGATGATGATGATGATGGTGATGATGATGATGATGATGATGATGATGATGATGATGATGATGATGATGATGATGAAACATACAGAAATCAATACCTCGTCTGTTTGCATTGCTTTGATATCAAAATCTGTTGGAATAAACTCATTCGGTGTAGGCATATGAAGTTCAGAAGTGAGACCACATTCTTCCCAAGCCTTGAGACAAAAATATAACCAGGTATTTCAATAAAATTTTCCCACTGTCAGATTTCAATATTTATTACGTCAAAGGTCGACATTTAGTTCTAAATGTCTTAAAATCTTAGGTAAAGTTATGATTTTTTATATCAAACAAGAAACACGACGGAACTCATATACATCATTTACAAATAATTGAAGCTAGAGCAGGATTGGCACTCGATGATTTTAGTAGCTCTGGTAATAAGACCTCGGCCATTATAAAAGGAAGCAATAAACAAGAAAATCTTTAGAACATAGTAATTACTCGTAAATGGAATGCGGCCTCAAGATACTCAGCTATGCCTGAAATTTGCCTGGGTGAATCTACGAGACTCTGGAACTAAATACACCATGAAATCAATTTAAGTGGAAGCTTCTGCATAGACGCTTACTTACTTTGATCTTTTCTGGTGATATTTTATACAAGTTGTATTCGGTTTTATACCATTTCTCAACACAGTTCGTTTTACCCTCGAAGGATTTGGAGGTTACTTTTACGCTGCAAAAATCAAGAAGAATAAACTGTTAGCTTAACTCTGGACAATCTTAAATACAGCTCTACCCAAATAGCACTCCGAGGGCTCGCTTAAACGTTCGCATTACGGAAATTTCGAAACGCGGAGTTTAACACAAGCAAAGAGTATTGTTAGGTTTGATACTTTGAAAACCGATAATTTTTTTTTGAATTAGTGACAGTTCAAATTATAAGAGTTGGAAATAGACAGAGTCGAATGTTATGGAAAGAATTGGATAGAGTGCTGCACTTTGTAATTTCTTATTTCAAGACAAAAGCTTTCTTGAATTCTTTCAAAATTCAATGGGTTTCTTGTCGAAAGAGCCCAACGGCAGTTCTTTCGAACACTTTCGTCTATCAGTAGGAATTTTTATACGAGCAGCGGCGTTTAAGGACACGAATAACTGGCTAGTAAACTTGCACCACAACAAATCGTACCGTATCATAAGGCGCCATATTGATCATATCGCATCGCATCGCATCGCAACGCATCGCATCGCATCGTACGGATCGCTAATAATCGCATATTGCTTGTATTGTAATGTATAGATTCTTAATGGATTACATTTGATCGGAAGCGCATCATAGTACTACGAATAGTGTTATCAGAACTTACTGAATGTTTTCCGGACGAAGTTGATCCAGAACCACTTTTATGAGATCTTTATCAAAGTTTGTCATTTTATACGGTGCATATAGTGCTTGTTCAAAGGGATACATCTGCAAAGGCAAAGAAATTGATATCGTGTTAATACCAGTTTGTCACGTCCTTGTTTAAGGAACTTAATTATCCAAAGACAACAGATTTTACTGCTATAAAGTTTGCTTGGAAAGCCTGCGCCATAGAAGGTTATGAAATCATGGTATGTGATGACTAAATTATTTCTTTTTTAACAAGCCAACTACCAGCGTCCTGGCAATTAATGTAAGCTGCCAATGTCATATTGGTAACAGCGTAAATTTTCTCTAACAAACTTTGGTAAGAAACGAAGGACGTAAACATAGTCAATTGTACGAAAATTAGAAAGATAAAAGCATAGCTCTTTATATAGACTTTTGATTCTTTTGCGGAGACAACCACTATATGAAAGTAGGACCGTGAAAAAAGCGTATCGACAGCTCTCCTGAAAAGCAGTCATTTTCGAGATGACAATACAATTTGCTGTCTGGGCGAACATGCTGTTAGTGCTTTTAGCCCCCCTACTCCGAAACTATCATTCTCTCGAGAGCGAGGCTGTAATATACAATATCCTGAAAAAAGCATAAGTTAGGCTACCGGCGTAAATTCAATCAAAAGAACCTCTTAGATGGCTCACAGGTCATAAAAATGGAGTGAAAAGCTCAAGCAGCACTGACAGCTAATCGCCTTCCGCAACTGCTACCTGTTTACGCTCGGTGCAATGTAATTTTGTCAGCTTTTGTTGATTGTCCAATACTTATAATATAATAGCTGACCAATAAGTAGCAAGGTAGCATGGAAAACAATTTACACAAAATTTTTCTGTTATGATTCAATTCGCGAGTAAAAACAGACTTGGAAAACGTTTTTTTCAAAAATAGATGAAAAGCAGCAATATAATGGGGCAAGTTAAAACAAAAATACAGCTGGAGCCCATGAATTACAGAGGCTAAAAATAGGATAAAAATAGAATTTAAATTCATCCATTTTCCATCATGCTGTTTCCTGACAGTTCATCCCACAGTGACACTTACAACGTGCAAACAATGAGGAACATTTGAGTGTTGTCTGTCATATGTTTTTAAAATAGAATATAATATTCTGATAATTCTCCAAACCTGCAGGGCATGTGATAAAGTGGTGACATAGCCATAAGGAGTTTCTTTATCTTTATAACGAAATGTCATCTCATCCAACGCCTGAAGAGAAACAAGTAGGAATGAAAGACAATTTGGGAAATTGATCTCCAAATAAAATCTTTCGAGATCATAAAGAAATACTCATTTGATATATTTACTCAATTTGAATTAGAAAAACAGTGATGGTTTGTTAAAGATAAGTGAGTGAATGAATGAGTGTGTGTATTCGTGAGTAAGCGAGTGAGTGAGAGTGAGAGTGAGTGAGTGCGTGAGTGAGTGAGTGAATGAGTGAGTGAGTGGGTGAGAGAGTGGGTGAGTGAGTGAGTGGGTGTTTGAGCTAATAAGCGTACAAACTATGAATTAACATACAGAAAGATTGATGAGTAGGTGAGTAATGAATCAATGGATGAATCAATGAATGAACGAATGAATGAATGAGTGAACCATTGAAGAAAATCGATTCACACAAGAAGCAATAGGTGGCTAATAACTTTCTCGGAACATAAATCATCTATTTAAGGAATGGGTTAATACAGCGATTTTACTCTATAGATTTGATCAACAAACATTTACGACGTACAATTAGGTTTTTAAATGGTGAATGCTTAAGCGAATCGTTTCCATTCATAAATTCCAGTAGTAGTTATATAGTAATTGTTTACAACCGTTAGCTGGGCTACCAATAGCCTGAAAAATCAATCGAACTAAATGGAGAATCAAATAGACGAGCCTTAATGGTATTGAAAATGACGGTTTCTAGGATATAGGCAGCTTTTGGTTGGACACATGGATTCCCTAACAAGATGATAAGTGAACTGTGACCTTTAATTGGCCAAACTGACAAGAAAGAGCCTCAGGAATAGAATTAGCTCAAACAAGTTATGCGAGAGAAAAGATTATCCAAATCAGCTAACGTCGATCATAGGATAGTTTATTTCAAAAAGAAATAAAAGCCCATTAGTTGGTGAAAATAACGAAACTAAAATTAGCGATCGCAAGATTGAACAAACAACTCTCTCTATTCGTTCAAGCATAAGATCATCTGGACCAAGTCTGGAAGCGATGTTATTAAACAACATTGTCTCTAGGTAAGGTTTGTTTGGGTATTCAATTGGTAAATCACTTAACTGCGAAAACAATCATCTTTTAAAAATACCGTGGCTGTTTTCCAACAAAGTGATGATTGATATTAAATGATGGAGTAGCTTACAGGTCCATCTCTTTCATTTGTATCTATGTAAAAATTCTCCCTTTGGAAACCAAGATCTTTTGCGATATACTATGGCCGAGAATGGAGACTTTCGTGTAAAATGATATTATAATTCTTAGCTCGGTAATAAATTTAGGGTCACATCGACATTCCTTCTTCACAACACCCTTAATTAAAACCAAACCAATGGAGGCCTTTGAAGCATGCCGCACTTTATGTCCTCAGTCTTGAGGAAAGCACAATATAATTTGAATAAAATTCATAGAACTTTATGTCGCAGTAAAAAGAAGGAGTATATAAATTTCTTTATCACATTCTTATAAATATAACAATAACATAACATCGATGGCAAAGGAACCATGGCAATGAAACTGAACATTCCGCCTTACATCATACTTCTAACATCACACAGGGATAACAAAATTGATGTAGCTCTGTATGCCCATGTCTTCAGGAGAATGGCAGAAATGGACCGTGTCATGCATTTCTGCCTGTGCCTTAAATGGATGCATTTGAGGGTAGAGTTTTAAGCCATCATCTTCAAGAATAGGAAATTATGAATGATTACGGATCCTTTTATGCGAGAAAAGGCTTTGAGGGGAGAGATCCACATGGCAACGATACCAACAGAAGTGGGATAAACTAGAAGAAGAAGAAGAAAAAGAAGACGAAAATGAAAGAAGAAGAAGAAGAAGATGATGATAACAATGCAGAAGAATAATAATAAGAGGGAAAAGAATAAGAAGAAAAAGGAAATGACAAGAAGAAGAAGATTAAGAAGAAGAAAAAGGAGAAGAAGAAAAAGAAGAAGAAAAAGAAAAATAACAAGAAAAAAAAGAAGATGATGACAATGCAGAAGAATAATAATAAGAAGGAAAAGAATAAGAAGAGAAAGGAGATGACAAGAAGAAGAAGATTAAGAAGAAGAAAAAGGAGAAGAAGAAAAAGAAGAAGAACAAGAAAAAAAAAGAAAAAAAAAGAAGATGATGACAATGCAGAAGAATAACAATAAGAAGGAAAAGAATAAGAAGAGAAAGGAGATGACAAGAAGAAGAAGAAGAAGAAGAAGAAGAAGAAGAAGAAGAAGAAGAAGAAGAAGAAGAAGAAGAAGAAGAAGAGGAACAAGAATAAGAAGAAACAGAAGTAAAGGAAAAAGAAGAAGAATATTTTTAGCAGAGCATAGTATAAGCTTACCTTTATTTCATTAAAAATCCATTCCTGTGGTCCTGTATTCTTCAGTAAATTGATGTATTGGAATATATAGACAATTATGTCATCTGTGTGACCTGTTTAAATGCGAAAAAAAGAAACTTCTAAATACTGTATGCTTGCAAGCTCAATACTCTTTCCATTTTTTTTCAATTTATGTTGGTTATCAAATAATGTGCCCTGCTGCAGCGTTACTTATTTCAAGATTTTTATAATTCTCGGTGTGACATTTAAATGGGGATCGCTCTGCCGCACATACTGGTTTGTGGGAGGCCTCCAGTTTTTATTATCGTCCTGAAGAATTCCTTTGTTTTCGTTTTGATTTCAGTACGCTAAACTATGATTTAACTTTTTACCACATAAAGAGGCGCATAAACCAGCAAATTAAGGCAAGATCAATGCAGATTAGATAAGATGCACTTGCAGATTAGATAAATATTTGCAAAAATCGAATATATTTCGACACGATGAGGATAGGCTAGATTTATGGTAATGACAGTTGCAGAAAAATAAGCATGATCCAGATTTGTCAGGAACATCTTCGTGTCAGATTATTTATGTACATTCTGTCATATATGACGTATAATATATAATGTTTGAAACATAGTTTGCTGCAAACATTGACGTTTGCACCTTACCCATTCCTTCCTCTGTTAGTTCTATGTTGACTACAAAGAATGAGAACCCATTTGCCCCTTTACTTGAACCAGCGCTTAATGAGTTAATCCAGCCTAAAAAGAGAGTTGAAAACTATTGAACAAAGACCTTGTGGACAATTTCTAACAACAACTTACGTTCCTAAATACCAACTCTAATGACATTTTCGATACGTTTTTAAGCTTCTAACTGTATGTAAATACAGCTTGCTAAAAGACATAGGCCGGATATGAGACAAGCGAATAAGCCTGGGATATGGGTAGGCCAAAAATAGACAAAAGGGCACTCAGATCTGGAACACATGAGGAATTGGTAGTTTAAGCTACATGGTTTTATGTCTTTTGTGCAGTTTGAAGGAATACTCCGGACGGTAGGAAAAAGCGGAAGGAAATTAAACATTTTCTTCTTTTTTTTCTTTTTTTTATATATATATATATATATATTCCATTAAAAATTTACAAGACAAATTAGACATTCCTAGGCCCATCATCAGGTGACATAAATCCCTTTTAGCAAATCTCCAGCATTTGCCAAAAGATATTATACATTAGCGCCAAAGGGCCGGTGTTGTCCCTTTATCTTGTGGGGCGCTCGAAAAGCCGGTCCAGGCATTGCGGTTTCGGCTCAATAACAAAGGAAGCTTAAAAATTCTATTGAATACTGAATATTTCTCACCTTTCCTTTTAAGTACGGATAATATACTTCCGTGCCCCTCATGACCAATCAAATGAGCTACATAATGGTCAGGCTGAAAAGATTCCAAAGCATTTGGTCTCATAACAATACAATAAAAAAATGTGTATGAATGATGAACGAATGTTGAAAATGCATCTGAGGGTGTATAAAAACAGTTCTTTTATCTGATACTGCTCAGAACGTTAAAAATTCGGGTGATGAACAAAATGTGATCTAGTATAAGATTTCGATCAGAAACCATATAAGAAGTGGAGCTGTGCTGGTAATGGGCTATTTCTTATAAATCGGTGCTCACTGGCCCGGCTATTTGTTCACGAGCTCAAGTGGAAAACAAATTCCAGTCAACATAAATCAGACTAAAATAGAAAGATCTAAATTTTCCAGGTTAAAATCTGACTTTGCTCGTCCAATGATCTGAAAATTGTCGTCAGTATAAGTTTTTGGTGTAATGCCTTTTTTCTCGTTACAGTAAAAGGAAAAAAGTATCAAGTGACTGTTATATGAGACCAGATTGGATGTATCTTGTCTCGCTTGGTGTGAATAATACGGGTTAATGCATATCAGTGCAATTGGAGAGATTATGTAGTTCGTAAGTTGCATTCCTCAGTAAGACCTCAGCCCTCTAGCCTTCCTTTACAGCTACCCCAGCCTCAAGTGAAAACCATGATTTTGTTTGCCAATGGCAGCTGATTAGCTACATAAAAAGGCCTGAGAGGAATGTTCCGTGTACGGGATACAAGTTGAGAACGATAAGGGGCACAATCATTGGGATTGTAGCGTATTGAAATTACAAAACTGATTGGTGTTGAATAATAAGAATGGTCGTACCTTTGCTTCATAGTGTTTTTGGAGATCCGGTATGGGAAACGTGAGGTGAAGGTTTTGTGTGTCCTTAATTGGAACAATATCAAGCTGCACCTACAAAAACGGCATAAAATAATTCTTCCTAAATATAAACAGATTCCTAAATTTAATTAGATAAAAAGTCGTGTGCTACTTTTACTATATGAACTTTTCACCACTTTGCATTCTTTTGCTGAAGATGACTCTGGTCAAGTCGAAAAGTCCTCACAACCATTTTGCAAATAGTTCAAGTCGTAACTAACTACCGTTTATGTCTTACAAACTATTTCCGTCTAACTAGCATCAAAGTTTGTCTATGAATTGTCATGAATAATCTTCGAATCCATAAGATTCTATGAGCTGTCTTAATCCTCATCCTGGTTTAAAGATATCTAATAAAAATGCAAATCCCAAGATCTGAAGCGAACGATAGGTTTATAGATGTCTAGCGGCAAGGAAAGAAAATCAGTGTATGTAGGCATTCTTCAAGTATGTTCTACTAGAACATGAAAATTAACAAAAAACCGACCACTGTATCTGATGGATGAATATCACAGGCCACTTTCAAAGTTGTTATGGAGATCGAGCTTAATAGTTTTTTGCGCGTTGACCATAAGTTGTTATATAATATAACCCTTTCAGCGCATAACAACCATGATTTCATATTTTCCCTGTCTGTGCTGCAAGATAAAGAGTCTCAAGCTTACTGGAAGTTGTTCTGGTCCCATTGGATGTTCCAAATATTCTTTTACCGTCAACTGCTTGTTCTTCACACCACCAAACAAGGGTAAGATTGTTTCTTCCAACTCTTTGATACACTCTAAAAACAAAACATTCCCATCAATTGCGTATACATTTATCTTTAGATTGTACTTCAGAAAGCTCTGGCAAAACTACAGCACATACACGGTGTCTTGTATCCCTCAAAAGCCTAGGGTTACAATAAGAAGAAGAAGTTTAAACCATGAAAATATACATACCTTTACCAATGACGACTAATGTCATGATATTTGCAGAATAAAACTCATTGTGAAATTTAAGTAACTCGTCTCTTGTAACTATGCCTTGACTTTCCGGTACAGTTTTGAGTGAGAGCAAGTTTCCTTCAAAAATGCAATGATAAAATTGTTAGTTTTTACAATTAAAGAGCTAATACCCATAAAGATTATGCAACCTTTTTAAATGCAACCTATGGGTACCCAAAGACATCTAAATTTTCATGTGTGAGATTTTGCTGGACTGAGAGGTGGGATAAATGGTAGATGTGGTGTTGAAAATGTTGATTCTACGCACGCAGAGAACTGTTAATGCACAATGAAAGCTGAAAGTTTGGTTTCTTATTTTAAATACCTAGGATGGAAGAGGGGGGGGGGGGGGTTTGATACACTGACGGAGGGCCGAAGTGGTGTTCAAAAGTTTAGCAAAGCTACAAGCTACGGTGAACATTTAGATACAGACGGATATTGATTTGACTCCAGCTTTCAGCTTTAAGGCTGCAAGACGATGAGATTTCTGATACATAAACATAAATATAATAAATTTAAACAACAACCTGTCCCAAATCTGTTGTATGGATGATTTGGTGAACATGTTGATTTTTCCAATTGATGACGTCTCCAGTGGTCGCTAAGCAAGTTCTTCTGGTTTTCTGTTGACAAAAAAGTTTAACTCCATTACGGGATTAAGAGCTTACCTTTAGCCACACAAATAAAGACTCAAGTTGGTCAAAGAAGCCCATGTGATAAAAACGAATTCATAATTTAATTGATCTTCATTGAATCTATCAGAGTCATCGTTTTGATAAAAACATGATAAAAACAGCGCTAACACACATATCTTCAAAACAACTTTGGTTAAGAATGACTTAATAAAAACTTATCAGTGTCGAAAAAACTGAACATACAAGGGCATCATGGGGAGCAGTCTATTTAAAGCCAGCGGTCAAAATATAAAAACTATTACATATCAAAATATAACGGCTTTTAGCTCATGTAGAGGGTGGTTTCTTCAGAATCTAATCAAATAAATCGAGGAGTTTTGAGGATAAGTACAACGAGGAATAAAAACAACTTAAATAGGTTGAACTTTTTTATTGGAGTTCCATTACTAGCCGAAATGCATAATGACTCAAGCAGTTATATCTAATAACTGTATCATTTGTGTCATAATGTAAATCAGATAGCAATGGAATTTCAATAAAAAGATAAATCTGGAAAAAATGCCTTTATTCATTGTTGAACTTATACTCAACTTAATAATGAAGCTCCAGTTTTCGAGATTTGAATCGACGTGTTTTGTGAGTGAAACTTATTGAAAGTTCAAGTATTTTTTGCTTGAATCGTTAAAGGAATGTTCATCTCCACAAAGTCGAATGTTGACCAAAGATTCTTTGTATCATTAAAATAATACAATTGTGAGTCGGAATCGGCCGGATCCGGCGGGTGGGATACATGAATGAGCTCTGCTATAAGGTCCCTTCCCTACCATTTGGCTTATAAAAATTCAATTTCATCAATTTAATCGCGTGGTTTTACAAATTTAGGTTATTTAGTCAGTTCAATTCATATGTTGTTCTTTTATTCTTAATATAATTTGTGATTCTTTGTTGGTTGAAATGAAAACTCTTATGTCTTATGTCTTATTTTCTGTCTTAAAATGGTCTTAAGCACCACTCAGTTAATTTACCTGATTCAATAGCATTCACTTCCCTGTCCGTCGCATCTTCGTTAAACAAAGGGCAAAGGAAGAACTGTGCAAACCTAGAAAAGGAAGAGAGGTTGAAGTGAAAATGTATTCTAGAAAAAGCTTTTTCAGTTTTGTCAGAAGAAGAATGTGCTTGGGAAATTAATGAAAGTGTTTTTTTGAATGATGCCATGATATTGTAAAAGCTTTTCATAAATATTGGGTGGGGTGATTTCGAGATCGAAAAAAATATATTCTAAAACCATTAAGCAGAGCTGTTGTTTACCAAAACTTCCACGTAGTAATAAAAAGGTGGATTTGAAAATACGGGAGTTTTGATCACGATATTTATGGTGAGAGATGACATGGAATATATCGCGGACTATATAATTAGTATTATCGTGATTGTTGTTGTAAACATTTTTTACAGAATCTGATTTGAGCAGTTCTAGTACAGATAACCTTTAATTCCCTAAATGTTTTTGTCTTTTGTGGTTTAAATCCTACTTCTTAACTATGTGACAATCACTGATATATAAAGAACTTTACCATACACTTCGAAATCAAGGGAACTACCAGAGTTCCTAACACAAAATCCTGAGATAAGAGTCTTTAACAAGGATTACTGTAAATTCAATCTGGTTGAATGCGAAAACAATCATTGGAATTTAATAACTATAATCTCTCATGCATTAGGATCCTGATGTCAAGTGTCAACTAAAGAAATGACCTCTAGCCTTGCTAACAATTAAATCTGAAAGAGCGTTTTTAAAGTGTCAGAAAGACTTCTTATTTACCTGTCTAAAGCTTCGTGAAGACACTCTGATCGGACATCAAAATAATAGGTGGTGTGTTCTTGCGACGTAAATGCATTTGAATGTCCGCCATGTTCACTCAGAAACTAAAGAATCAAATGACGCTATTATACTACCAAGGACACATTCAAATGGGAGAAAGAAAAAAAGAATGAAAAACGTCTCTACCATTTTCCCTTTTTCCTTTTTATTCTTGTTAAAGAAGAATATAGACTCATAGGAAATCCAAGCCTAGCAAAAATTATAATAGTTAACAAACTCAAAATAGCTTTGCTGTTGAGGTACAAAAAGGAATGGAGCCTGGTATTTACTGTAGTAAAAGCATAACAATTAATTACACCAGTTGGGGACTAAAGGCAACTTTTTGATGATATGTTAGCATTATTTTTAAGCATGAATAATAAAAACAACATTAGGGTCAATAAAATCATTTATTTGCTTCATCTTGCTTTGCAAAAGACAGCCTTAAAAACAATTCCAATTTAACTGATCTTATTAAAATCAACTATTATAATTGACAAAACCATTAAAAGGAAGTGCTACAATGCTGATTATACAACTCAAAGCGTATAGGTGCTCAATAAATCATGCCCATGCATAAGCTAAGGTTTGTTGGGGATACAAATAGTCCAAGTCTACGGTAAGGCCCCCCCCCCTTGTCGTACCACATTGGAGCATGCGTAGAAGGACTTTAAGAGGAGCTCTCCATTCGATGCTGACCGAGTAATGGCAGGATCAGAGGAGCGTGGCAATTTCTAAGTGCTTGCAACACGTCAACATCAACTGTAATTGCACTTGAAGGGAAGACACATTTCAATTTTAATTCTCTGTTTACTTTATGTCATCAACAACCAGATTTACAGGCGAGTAGCATGTTATGCACATGCTTCAATGCGGTATAGTCAATCGGACAATGAATTCCTTTATTATTAACAATAGGGGGAGATTGGAATGTTCCCAACAAAGGTGTTCTTCAGGTTGAATGCCTTTCACGGGCAAGGCCTGTACTTAACTAGAATCTACTCAGAGTATATTTGATACTTTGATACCCTTTTATTGTCATGTAAATGCATATACTTCATCTAAAAAAACTCATTTTTTGTTAAAACAGGTTTATCAAAGCAAGATAAATCAATTTTACCTGGGAGAAAGCATTTTCAGAAGGATACTGCAAAGGAACACACACTTTTTAAATAATTTCAATATAAGAAACAAACTTCAAAAATCTTGGGCTTGCTGATGATTGGGATGGAAATTAAAAGGCAGGAAATGACTTTCCAGGCATTATAGAACAGGGGTGGCTGGGGGGGTATAGCCCCCACTTTGTTCAAAAATGGGAAAAAGTCTTAATTCAAAGATTTGAAATGTCTGTGTTAAATGAGAAAAGCTAGAAATTGGAAGCCAGCTCTGTGATTTTCAAAATTTATAATTCTTTTATAGTCTGCCAATATATATCATTATAATTTGTAACTACTAATTTATGATGAACAGGAAGGTATGGCTTCTAAAATAGCCATTTTCTTGCTTCTAAAGAGGCATGACCCAAAAAATGTTTTAGGAGAAGCCCCCTGACCCCATTCTTTTCCCTTTGCATGACTTTAGCCCCCCCCCCCCACTTTCAGATTGCTCTGCAGTCCCTGCTTTCTGCATAATAAAGCAATGAGAAACTCTGCTAACCAGGGGAATGTTTAAGGGAAGCATAGCTTAATTTTAATTAAAAGAATGATAAATACATTAGAATTGACATCATGGTAATGGAAAGGAGAATGTAAGAAACTTGAAAGTAGTCACGTGATGAGAGGAAATTAACACAAAGAAGGAAGTGGAGAAATAACTACTGATAAAGAAACCTAAAGGAAAATGATTTTGCAAACAAACCTTTTCAGTTCCAAGAAAAAGCATGTGCTCACAAAAATGCGCAAGTCCTGGCAATTCAGCAGGATCTGAAAGATATCCTGAATATGAAAAAATAAAATTATAGTTAATATAGGATAACAAGCACCCATATGCTTCACAATTGAAAAAAAACTGATCGAGAGAACTGATATGAACAAAAGAGTATGCACCCTTACAACTCTAGATTATTACTTGTCCAAAAACAAGATCAAAAATGCGCTTGGATAAAAACTTTTTTGAAGCTTCTATATATGCAATATTGTAAACAAAAACTACGGGGCCGTCGACATTTAGGTTTCATTTTGGCTGTGATTGTTTCGATGGTCCCTGCTGGATATTACGTACAATGTGCTTGTAAGAAATTTACCCTACAACCCATTATCTTGTGCATGCATGATTGGGATAATACATGAAGAAATCAATGCATGTGCACGATCTCGCAGGAAATCCTGCACTCCTTCGACTGGCTTAAAAAGAGGTCCAGTCATGTTTACATAAACAAAAGCTTTTGAGCGTATATCCATCTTAAGTCATCTTACCAATGTGGACGTCAGCAGCAGCGGCAGCTTTTTCTGTTGTGGGATCGCTCACCAACAAAACCTTCATCTTATTTTCAAGTTCATAACCTTTGTATTCTCTTTTGTCTTCGCATGATTTGATGATATCGTAGGAACATCCCTCGAAAGCCGCCATCTTGCCTGAAGAGAACGGTCCATTCAGCCTCTTATTCGCAAAAATTACCTCATTTTGATAACGTCCTTGTTTTCTAGAAGCAGATATGAAAAATGTCAAAATTTGCCTTTCTACGAACGAATGGTCCTCGTTTTCATTCTTCTCTCTCCTCTTCTTTTTTCTCTTACGAGGCAATCCTAACATGGAAGTTTGCAATCACAATAATGCGTCTTCTACTCACGTAACATTTGGTTTGATACATTTTAAAGTTAAAGATGACGAATTTGCTGAAATACAACGAAATTGAAGGTAAAGTAAGAGAGCAAAAGCGCATCTGAATTCATTCCAGGCCTGATGATTCCAACACACGCGAAACAAACCACTACTGTATTGAACAGCGTGCCCAATAAGGTAATTAGGTTTGTCTTGTATTTTAGTTTATAGGCTTATCTAGATGTTATTTTTGGTTAAAAGGCATAGATAAATTATGAAAGTATTTGTAGTAATGCTTTCAGGGGTAAAAAAGATATTGTGCTGGACGGATTCTAGTATGATGTCGATAATTAATTATCAGTTGGTGTAATTACAAGCAATTGATTAATCAAGAAATTCAGGCGTCATAGCACCCTACCCTCTTAGGGTGATCATGTGAACCGGTTTAACCAAATTTTTTTAGTTACGGATTGAATCGATATTTCTAATAATGAAGGTTTGCTCACATTTTTTCCTGGCCATGATTTAGTGCAGCTTCACAGTATTCAAGGGTGGCATAGAATTGCTCAAACAGTACCCTTTAAAACACCCTACCCTCCGCTAAGCCCCAAAAACTATAATTTACACCAATGAGCCTATGGCAACTTGTTTAAGGATTTAAAATATAATACATACCAAGCAATTCTTCAGACAATATCTAATACAGTCTCAAATAGAGAGTTTGAATTTTAGGGAAAGTATGTGCATCTGATAAGATTGTCATGTTTCGTCATGTCATGCCCAAAAGGAAACTTTGAATTTGGAAACTGCGCATTGTGCTTCACAGAGAAGGGAATTACTGGAATCATAAAAAAGACACTCATTTGGTGGGTAAATTCAAAGTTTCCTTTTGCACATGGTCATGCAAATTCTTGGAAATGGTTTTAATATCTAACAATCTTTCATCAATATTTTGTGGATCTTGCAAGCCTTGTACTTGTAAACAACAATATTTTACTTTTCCAAAATAATACAATTCTGGAGCCTTAAAATTTTTTCTCCCTTTAAGATGCAATTGGAGTGCAAAGTTGCCAACAGTTTAGTGGAGCAGGATGTATCACAGTGGTATCTCTGCAGTGTATTATCAGACTTCTTCACAGCAAAAAAAGGGAAAAAGATTACAAATGTGAAGCAGACTTCAATGTTATATATCAAATGAAGAGTAGCCAAATGATATATACAATACAAGTTCTTCCAATAAAAGAATAATATATTATCTGTAAATCTATAAACGATTGTATTTCTTTTTATTATGTATCTTTACCTTCCACACTGATTACGTCATTGCATGGAGTGAAGGCATACTGTAATTCCTACAACGTAAGCAAAGATTATGTGGTGGTTTATATTGGTTTATATTATATTCAATCAGTAGAATCATGCAGATGTGGTTTCACGGGGGAGCAGGGGGGCAATGGCCCCCCCCCCCCAGCCAGTTGGCAGAATGACCAAAAATTTCCAGGAAGTTGGCAAAAGACCGTTAAATATTTAAAGACTGAGCCACACGTTTTTTGTTCAACCGCTAAATGGAATTGTGATTGCTAATTTTTATAGAACTAAAACTATATGAATTAGTAAAACACTAGTTACGAGTTGCACATTGCGAGTTGTGATTTGCTTAAAAAGCACAAATTTCGTTTCTAAACAAGTTGCTAGTTACAACATATAGCTTAGAACCAGAAGTTGAAATCTTGAAAGAGGGAGTTGCGACAGCGTTTCGAGTTGCCTGATAACTAGAAAGTGAGGCTGCACAGAATGGTTAACGTGTTAATTCACATTTTTTATTAAATGTGAATTTATTACGACAAATTTATTAAAAATATTGACTGTTTTAAAAACGACTCACGAATTCGAAATAACTTCTGTTCAACGACAAACAACACAGCTTCCTTATGACATAAAGAGGGGTACTTCGAGGGGGGGGGGTCCCAATACCGCAATACCGCAGAAAAAAAGTTGCTAAATACCGCAATACCGCACCAAAAAATGGCAAAATACCGCAAATGATGGAAAACTAAATAATCGAGCTGTCAATTTGATTCCAGCCTCAATCCACCCTCCTCCATTCAATTCGTTGTTCGATGTATTAGATCGTGGTGAGATCACGATCAGGGATCAGAGAAAATAATGATGAGAGGATTAAGGGGAAAGGGTATCATTGATGTGAGTTCAGAAACCGGAATCGACGGTAGAAATTATGAATGAAGAGAATAAACCTGATATAATTGCGCCTCACAAACAGTGGCGGCGCCAGCCATCAAAAAGTGAGGGGGGACATGTAGAGCGAAGGAGGATTTTTCTTAACCACGCCCATTTTACACAGAAAGCACCCTTTTTCTAACAGATAATGGTCCTCACTTACTGCAAAGAGTGACGCTTGCTACTGTCAATCATTTGAGATTGAAACATGAAGCAAACAGTTCCAAGTAATGTTGAATACTAAAAAACACTTTATGGAAATAAACAGAACAAGGTTTCAAAAATAAGTAATTTTAAAGCTCTACGTGTTCTAACTGAAATCTCATAAAAGGAGGCCTAAGCAGAGTTACTACACAGCATTTAAATCCAATTTAAAGAATTGTAAACGAAAATGATCTTACATATCACAACTTCGTTCACCCCCCCCCCCTCCCGACCATTTTCTGTTCGGATTTTGACGAATAGGAAAATCAATCTTGGCGACAACTGGGGGGACGCGCCCCCCCCCCCAATCGCCCGCTTGGCGCCGTTACTTCTCACAAAATATTTAAATACAATCAAAAATTGTATGCAATCCTGCTTGCAGGGTAACTCTCCACCATCCTGGATTGCTATCATTGCTCTCACACATTTACAAAAACCCATCACTGAGACACAGACTATACACATCACCACAGACAGTTTGATTGTCAAAAACGTCATTGGCCCTAGTGCAATTCAAACCTATTCCATCACTCTAAATTTAGAAGTTAAACAGATTTCACCTCTTTGTTTGCTGCAACATTCAATAAAGATCCCAGTCGTTCATGATGAAATTTTATGGTGCTGCACCAACTTGTTTCACTTAACTTGGAAATGTATTTAAATGCAAACCGGTTCGAAAGGTGAAATTAAATGTTGGATTTATATGGCAAATGTTTTGATCATTCTTCGTCAGGTCACGTATTGCCTGCTCTCCTCCTCAGGTACTTTTTTCGAGTCTTGCATTCGGAACAGGTTGAGAGAGGAGTAAGAGACTCCTTTTTCCTTAGTTGTTTCTTTCCTCTATCAAGTCGTTTCAAAGATGCTCTGTTCTTCTTTGAGAAAATCGCAATAAATGAAATTTGGATATTAATTTTAGTACAATACCGCATCGTAAAAACTCAATACCGCAGTACCGCTAGCTTTTTCCCTTAATACCGCAATACCGCACAAAATTGAAACCCGATACCGCAATACCGTAAACCCCCTAAGTACCCCTCCTTAAACTTTTCTGTTTTATCGAAGAAATGAACAGAAACTTTACCAAAACAAAACTAAAACTGAAGTACATTGGTCTTCGGGTTGGCCTTTGGTGTGATTCTCACTAGCTTGGAAAATAAGCCAGTGCCAAGCGATCATTCTTGCAGCTTAAAATCATAAAAACTGCAGAAATAGAATTGGTCAAAAGCGTCGGGATTCGCATTGCTTTCAATTAAGCTAAAATAACATTGATGATAAACAGTGGTACGGTATTTCTTCATTACGACGAGATATGACAGTACTGTATCTTACTTTTTTATCACATCATATGACTTTACGCACTCGCTGCTGAACTTGTTGACTTGAAATATATACATTTCATCATTTTTTTGGCAAATCACAAATACTGCTTAAGCATTTCAATTAGTTAATAATTTCGATATGGGTTAATGGTTCATTGATCAGTTCTTTAGTTTCTTTGAATCACCAAGCACTGCCTACAATTGAAATGGCACATCTAAACCAATACTAGAAATATTCAAAACATTACAAACTAAAGGAAATGTACAACTACCAAAAAATGTGTTTGGTATTTTGCAATCATTTATTGTTATCTGCATACCACAACATTCCTGCTTTCCCGAACAAAATATTTGTTCCAGTTACCGTTATTTAAACCTCTTTACTTCTTCGATAAACCGAATTTTTTGGGGTCACACCCCCGTATTATTCTAGAACTAGGAACCCCCTGATCTTGATATTTAATCAATCAATTTTCATGAGAGAAGTTATATTCAATCAGTAGAATATTGTAATTCGTAGTTAGAATGGCAAATTTTGACATTTTACTACGAATTGAGATCATTCACTTTAATGTAATGGATTTTCTTACTCAACCCATCAACTTCAACATCGAATATTATATTTAATCAGTAGAATATTGTAATTCGTAGTTAGAATGGCAAATTTTGACATTTTACTACGAATTGAGATCATTCACTTGAATGTAATGGAGTTTTTTACTCAACCCATCAATTTCAACATCGAATATTATATTTAATCAGTAGAATATTGTAATTCGTAGTTAGAATGGCAAATTTTGACATTTTACTACGAATTGAGATCATTCACTTGAATGTAATGGATTTTCTTACTCAACCCATCAATTTCAACATCGAATATTATATTTAATCATTAGAATATTGTAATTCGTAGTTAGAATGGCAAATTTTGACATTTTACTACGAATTGAGATCATTCACTTGAATGTAATGGATTTTCTTACTCAACCCATCAATTTCAACATCGAATATTATATTTAATCAGTAGAATATTGTAATTCGTAGTTAGAATGGCAAATTTTGACATTTTACTACGAATTGAGATCATTCACTTGAATGTAATGGATTTTCTTACTCAACCCATCAATTTCAACATCGAATATTATATTTAATCAGTAGAATATTGTAATTCGTAGTTAGAATGGCAAATTTTGACATTTTACTACGAATTGAGATCATTCACTTGAATGTAATGGATTTTCTTACTCAACCCATCAATTTCAACATCGAATATTATACTTAATCAGTAGAATATTGTAATTCGTAGTTAGAATGGCAAATTTTGACATTTTACTACGAATTGAGATCATTCACTTGAATGTAATGGATTTTCTTACTCAACCCATCAATTTCAACATCGAATATTATATTTAATCAGTAGAATATTGTAATTCGTAGTTAGAATGGCAAATTTTGACATTTTACTACGAATTGAGATCATTCACTTGAATGTAATGGAGTTTTTTACTCAACCCATTGATTTCAACATCGAATATTATATTTAATCAGTAGAATATTGTAATTCGTAGTTAGAATGGCAAATTTTGACATTTTACTACGAATTGAGATCATTCACTTGAATGTAATGGATTTTCTTGCTCAACCCATCAATTTCAACATCGAATATTATATTTAATCAGTAGAATATTGTAATTCGTAGTTAGAATGGCAAATTTTGACATTTTACTACGAATTGAGATCATTCACTTGAATGTAATGGATTTTCTTACTCAACCCATCAATTTCAACATCGAATATTATATTTAATCAGTAGAATATTGTAATTCGTAGTTAGAATGGCATATTTTGACATTTTACTAAGAATTGAGATCATTCACTTGAATGTAATGGATTTTCTTACTCAACCCATCAATTTCAACATCGAATATTATATTTAATCAGTAGAATATTGTAATTCGTAGTTAGAATGGCAAATTTTGACATTTTACTACGAATTGAGATCATTCACTTGAATGCAATGGATTTTCTTACTCAACCCATCAATTTCAACATCGAATATTATATTTAATCAGTAGAATATTGTAATTCGTAGTTAGAATGGCAAATTTTGACATTTTACTACGAATTGAGATCATTCACTTGAATGTAATGGATTTTCTTACTCAACCCATCAATTTCAACATCGAATATTATATTTAATCATTAGAATATGGTAATTCGTAGTTAGAATGGCAAATTTTGACATTTTACTACGAATTGAGATCATTCACTTGAATGTAATGGATTTTCTTACTCAACCCATCAATTTCAACATCGAATATTATATTTAATCAGTAGAGTATTGTAATTCGTAGTTAGAATGGCAAATTTTGACATTTTACTACAAATTGAGATCATTCACTTGAATGTAATGGATTTTCTTACTCAACCCATCAATTTCAACATCGAATATTATATTTAATCAGTAGAATATTGTAATTCGTAGTTAGAATGGCAAATTTTGACATTTTACTACGAATTGAGATCATTCACTTGAATGTAATGGATTTTCTTACTCAACCCATCAATTTCAACATCGAATATTATATTTAATCAGTAGAATATTGTAATTCGTAGTTAGAATGGCAAATTTTGACATTTTACTACGAATTGAGATCATTCACTTGAATGTAATGGATTTTCTTACTCAACCCATCAATTTCAACATCAAATATTATATTTAATCAGTAGAATATTGTAATTCGTAGTTAGAATGGCAAATTTTGACATTTTACTACGAATTGAGATCATTCACTTGAATGTAATGGATTTTCTTACTCAACCCATCAATTTCAACATCGAATATTATACTTAATCAGTAGAATATTGTAATTCGTAGTTAGAATGGCAAATTTTGACATTTTACTACGAATTGAGATCATTCACTTGAATGTAATGGATTTTCTTACTCAACCCATAAATTTCAACATCGAATATTATATTTAATCAGTAGAATATTGTAATTCGTAGTTAGAATGGCAAATTTTGACATTTTACTACGAATTGAGATCATTCACTTGAATGTAATGGATTTTCTTGCTCAACCCATCAATTTCAACATCGAATATTATATTTAATCAGTAGAATATTGTAATTCGTAGTTAGAATGGCAAATTTTGACATTTTACTACGAATTGAGATCATTCACTTGAATGTAATGGATTTTCTTACTCAACCCATCAATTTCAACATCGAATATTATATTTAATCATTAGAATATGGTAATTCGTAGTTAGAATGGCAAATTTTGACATTTTACTACGAATTGAGATCATTCACTCGAATGTAATGGATTTTTCTTGCTCAACCCATCAATTTTAACATCGAATATTATATTTAATCAGTAGAATATTGTAATTCGTAGTTAGAATGGCAAATTTTGACATTTTACTACAAATTGAGATCATTAACTTGAATGTTATGGAATTTCTTACTCAACCCATCAATTTCAACATCAAATATTATATTTAATCATTAGAATATTGTAATTCGTAGTTAGAATGGCAAATTTTGACATTTTACTACGAATTGAGATCATTCACTTGAATGTAATGGATTTTCTTACTCAACCCATCAATTTCAACATCGAATATTATATTTAATCAGTAGATTATTGTAATTCGTAGTTAGAATGGCAAATTTTGACATTTTACTACGAATTGAGATCATTCACTTGAATGTAATGGATTTTCTTGCTCAACCCATCAATTTCAACATCGAATATTATATTTAATCAGTAGAATATTGTAATTCGTAGTTAGAATGGCAAATTTTGACATTTTACTACGAATTGAGATCATTCACTTGAATGTAATGGATTTTCTTACTCAACCCATCAATTTCAACATCGAATATTATATTTAATCAGTAGAATATTGTAATTCGTAGTTAGAATGGCAAATTTTGACATTTTACTACAAATTGAGATCATTCACTTGAATGTTGTGGATTTTCTTACTCAACCCATCAATTTCAACATCGAATATTATATTTAATCATTAGAATATTGTAATTCGTAGTTAGAATGGCAAATTTTGACATTTTACTACGAATTGAGATCATTCACTTGAATGTAATGGATTTTCTTACTCAACCCATCAATTTCAACATCGAATATTATATTTAATCAGTAGATTATTGTAATTCGTAGTTAGAATGGCAAATTTTGACATTTTACTACGAATTGAGATCATTCACTTGAATGTAATGGATTTTCTTACTCAACCCATCAATTTCAACATCGAATATTATATTTAATCAGTAGAATATTGTAATTCGTAGTTAGAATGGCATATTTTGACATTTTACTAAGAATTGAGATCATTCACTTGAATGTAATGGAGTTTCTTACTCAACCCATCAATTTCAACATCGAATATTATACTTAATCAGTAGAATATTGTAATTCGTAGTTAGAATGGCAAATTTTGACATTTTACTACGAATTGAGATCATTCACTTGAATGTAATGGATTTTCTTACTCAACCCATCAATTTCAACATCGAATATTATATTTAATCAGTAGAATATTGTAATTCGTAGTTAGAATGGCAAATTTTGACATTTTACTACGAATTGAGATCATTCACTTGAATGTAATGGATTTTCTTACTCAACCCATCAATTTCAACATCGAATATTATATTTAATCAGTAGAATATTGTAATTTGTAGTTAGAATGGCATATTTTGACATTTTACTAAGAATTGAGATCATTCACTTGAATGTAATGGAGTTTCTTACTCAACCCATCAATTTCAACATCGAATATTATACTTAATCAGTAGAATATTGTAATTCGTAGTTAGAATGGCAAATTTTGACATTTTACTACGAATTGAGATCATTCACTTGAATGTAATGGATTTTCTTACTCAACCCATCAATTTCAACATCGAATATTATATTTAATCAGTAGAATATTGTAATTCGTAGTTAGAATGGCAAATTTTGACATTTTACTACGAATTGAGATCATTTACTTGAATGTAATGGAGTTTTTTACTCAACCCATTGATTTCAACATCGAATATTATATTCAATTGCATATTGAACCAATCAATTGTCATGTGAAAAATTATAGTCAATTACACCTATTCACCCCGCAGTATATTGAAAAGCAAGAGATTCAAAATTTTCTAATATTCTGTTATAGCGTATGAGGACAGGTTAATAACATATTGATTTGTTTGATCCCTGCTACATAAGAAGGTTTTTGTGAAAATAACGGTCCATTTTTGTTTGATGTAAAATTGCTCGAATGTTTATATAGGTTGGTATATTAACACTAGATAGAGTACCCGTTATAGAATTAAGACAGAATACCTATTACAGGATTAAAATAATCAAGATTCCTTGGAATTTTGAAGCTTTGCATGTGGCTGTGTGCGTCACTGCTATTAACGTATTACCGGAACTGAGTTACGCAATGAGCTATATTGTCTTCCTTTTGGTTTTGAATTTTTTTGTTAGTGAAGACCACGTTTTGCAACTTTACAAAATTGGGTAAGGAAATGGATAGTTCACGCAGCCATAAAATAGAGTTGATAAAAGTAATTGAGAAGCAGCTTGAAAGTAAGACCTCAGCAAGTGCAGAGAGAGATGTATTAGAACCGACAAAAACATGTTCTGCCCGTCAAAGGGAGAATTCAACTGGTAGATCCTCATTGCCTTTTCGTGTGTTCACGAGGGTAGGTGAAATGCCAGCCTATCTTTTCGATCACGCTAGGGGAATGCAAGGATCAAGGAAACGACCAAGGGCATATAGAAAATTAAGAACAACCGGCGTAAATCAAGAAGCAAGTGAAAGCCAAACAGTAGCAGCAGCATCGTTTACTGAGAAACGGGGTCAGGATAGCTCAAGATGTGGTAAGGACTTATTTGCGTTAGAATCTATATGACCGACAACAACTAAGATTACGCAGACAGTATTGAAAGTTTGGGGTCTTTGTAACTTTTCTGGAATTTTAAATTATATAAAGCTTTGGTAATCACCCGAATTTGGACTAAGAGCTAAATTTTGAAGAGTGCCTCTGTTTAGCTATGCAAAATAAAGTCATATATGATACGCTCCTTGCAATTTACAATTTAATGACAATCTTACCTCTGGGTTTAAAATACTCTTTGCGTTCGTCATATCCTCAAATCGTAAACATATAACCCTAAATTTTGAAGATTGGAGCGATGAAAAAGACGAAGAAATGAATTTTGCTGATGAAAACCTAACATCAAGCGTAAGTTCGGTGGGTGAGGATCCAGACTACACAATGATGGAAAGCGAGGTAGGAATCAACGAAAATGTCACTTGTAATATCCTTTGAGAAGTCTTCTTCCTTACCTAAGGCAAGAGTGCTTTGTTTCTAATGCAGGGCCTCCGACGACGGGGGGGGGGGGGGGGGGGCCGGGGAGGCCATGGCCCTCCCACTTTTTTGCAAATTATCCCTTTCACAGGCAGCTCATCATCTATTGCCATGGCAATCTTTTGGCATCAACGCTTGGCCCCCCCCCCACTTTTTTGGTCCCGTCGGAGGCCCTGTTATGATAGCTTTAGCTTAATAGGGTCAAAATAGAAGTTGCTAAAATTTGTTCGGGCTACTTCCAACATTTGCCCTTGTCTTGTCTTACACGCAGAAATTGACAAAAAATTAACAACAGATCATTTGTTGCAGACGGTTACCTGTACGAAAAGTGATGACCTTGACAAGGACTGCGGAGGAGTAAAGGTTGCATATATACTATTTTTCTTTAAGATTGTCAGAAATTCTTAATTTGTCATGTGACTACGTTGCGGACTTCATTCGACGAGTGGTGCCATCATTCTGGGACTGATTGCTAAGGAGAGACGTGAGAGCAATACCTGTCTCTTCAAAAGGAAGGTTTCTTATTACACACGGCATTGAAGCATTTCTATTTAATTCCTCTAAACATCTCGTCTTGTCCTCATCAGAATGACATCTTCGATCAAACGCAACAGAGGCAAAATAAATGGTTCGTTGATTTTTTTCATAACAATTTCAGATTCCAATGGAACCTGAGGAACTGTATATGCTTAACATTCTCACATCGCAAACAATTATGACCGTCGATGATAACTACACAACCTTTGCCATTCAAGATTTTGATCCTGTCTCAAACTTTTTGAAGGTGAAAACACAATATTTTTATAAAAAATTATACATTAGGGAGATTACGCAGCAAATTAAAAGATTATAATTTTTTGGCTGATTCCGCAAGGTTGCTCTTCACGTTTTTGATTCCCTCATTAATGTTTTTCTTACATGCGTGGGACGAAATTCAGCAAATCTATGTAGCGAGTATTATAGGTAATGCTTCACTTTGCGATAATTGACTAGAAAAGAGAATTTGCAGTGGTAGAAACGATAATTAGGGGTATTTTTGTGTAGAATTAGCCACATAAAGTTTAAAACCATATTCTGGTTGATACAAACAATTCTTCAAATTTTCATAAGTTAAATTGTTTTCGTGTAATTTCCCTTTGGTACAGGAAAGAGCGTTCCAGTTTGTTAAAAGAGAAGTTCGGCAATTCGAAAATGGTTACGATTGGGTCTATTCGTGCACTTGTGACGATAATCGAAAAGCGTACATCGAAAGTTTGAATGAAACGCTCGATATGACCACAGAAGGTAATGTATTCGTCCAACTGTTATTAATTTTTTTCACACAACAAGCATTGTCAAAAGCCAAAATCCACCCCTATTTTACGCCTGTTAAGCACCTTTATTAGTTTAAGCAGTTCTTTCTTTTTAGCTGCTACAAAGTCTATGATTGCATTAAATAATTTCCATGATTTCCACATGAAAGAAAATGCAATTTTGAAAAGCACATGTTAACGTAACTTTTAACGAGATCCATCGATAATTTTAGCATTTGAAAGCTATGTGGCAGCAAATCACACGCCATGTTTACATCTAACAGTTTGTAAAAAAATGACGACAATCTGGGACGAAGTGAATAACATATTACCAATGGTGACTGAAGGTTGTATTCTCATTGTTAGAAAATTAATAAATATCAATTTATGTAAATTTCTCCTGCGGAAAATAAGGACTTTTTGTGAAATGCTCGATTAAAGTGTTAGAATAATAAATCGAAAGTTTCCTAAGACGTAGAATTGCAGCAGGATTTACAATGTAAAATGATGGCAGTAACCAATAATCTTCAAGAGGTGCACGAATCATAGGTTTTGTTATGTTAATATTGTTTAAATTTTTTTAATATTGCCAAGAGCTGATGTAATATTAATACTTCTTCGTTCATTCAACAGAAGATGTACAACAAACTGAGCACCAGTACAGTATGGTAGGGGTATACATAAATAAAACTCAATTATAATGTGAATATCGTTGTCTCTACTAGAGGCGATCTGTCTTATATGATTTCAAGAATAATTGATTTATAAATTATACCAAAGGTAGAACAGAAATTACTATGAAGTGCAAGAATGTACTACCTAGCATTAATGGCAAGAGGCGCATTTTACGACTTAGTAAAAGAGGGGCATCCTCGAGAACTTGAATGCATAATATCGATAACATTAAACGCTAAACGTTGCCACCAAACTGCAAAGAAATTGAACTGATGTACGTGATGGTAAGAGGGACTATTAGAGAAGTTGGGCCTTTAATAAACACATATCAATCCACCCTGTAACTCAGACAATATATATGAAAACCCTGCAAAATCTCTTTCAAAATAGGATTCAGTACGACAAAGATCTTCATAGATTATCAGAACGTTTATATCAACAAAATCAATGTCATATAGAACTTTGATATAACCTTTTACAGGAAGCTCCAGTCATAAAAGTTTTAAGGAATACGGCAGAGCCTATGGTTGTTATTGCACAGGAAAACGAGAAGCAGGCTATCGTTGGGGTTGATCGAAAAGGTTTCGTGTGTCTGACATGCAAGTATGGCAAGCATGAATGCAAACATATAAGATTTGTTAAGAAAACTATCGATCAGGATGTGGTTCCTGAGAGTCTAGCTGACATCGTGCAGCAAAATGAGATTTTGCAAGTTGCTCATCGAAGAGTATATGCAAAGAAAGCGTTATCGACAGGCAGGATTTCTATTGAGACACAGGCATCGCAAAAAAGTGTGCTCGAAGGATCATATCTACATGCAATGGTAGAAGATGTAGTCGGTTCACTAACGCTGGTTCCTGTTTTCGCATCTAAAAAATGTAGTGGATGCGGTTTACCACACACTACTTCAGTAGATGATCTTTCTTGGGTAGAAGGTGTAAGACTTGTAGCGAGGAATTTCATACGAATGGTTAGGGGTAAGTTAATACAAAAATCATTCATATTTAATGCTGAGAAGAATTACGTTGCTTCATGACAAATAAATACTATTTGTTTTTATAGCATATTAATAACAGGATGGGCGTTAGTTGAGAATCTGTTGATAATATTGGAGATTAGTTGTCCTCTTAATCAATCCAAAAGCATTAGATAATACTGTTTAATTTCCACACATTTCGAAGCATGTTTTCAAATTTCAGTGCCTCAGAGGAAATGCACAAATTGTCATTTAGTACAAAATTACTGTGGATCTCAAAGAGGCCTCTTGAACATGGGTGAGTTCGTGATCGGTCATGATGTTTTGAAAGACTACATGTTTAGGTACCTGACTGGTAACAGGTAAGCACAATGACAATAATATCTATTTCTTAGGGGGGGTCGCTAGAGTGGTCATGGTGCATCAATAATAGAGATTATAATTCATTTACTTGCCTAAACTATTGTTGTACAAATCATGATAATTTCAAGCTGCTAACACCCATATAAAAATTCATCTTTTAATAGATAGAATAAAGCAACGTCCTACTCGTGATGGTAGGGGTGCCTTGCGCTTAAAGGTCCTAGATATGATTTTATTTTCGCTAATGTACGTCTACACAGTCAAAATGTAGACTCTAAGTGGATGACATCCTGGATGTCCTTTTAGCAGCATGATAGAACTTGCTTGTGTTGGTGGTTGTTGAAATGAAGTAGTTTAATACCGTTTTAGCTCCAGCTTGGTAGGATTTCACGAATCAATGAAAATGTACTTTGAATATGGCAGCAACCAAGCTATTGACATGATAAATTATCAACAATGGAGAATGGCTTGGTACTCGTACTTAGACTTGCTAGACATCAGTTACGAAGAAGGTTACTTGTGTAGTCTCTGTGGGCAATATCCAGATACCATAATCTGCGATGCAACGGCCTTGGCATATAAGCGTGAGTACGCTCAGCACCTCGAGCTGACACCAGATGTGGCAGAAGAAATTGCGTTGGAGGGAAGATAAGTATCCTATCCAGCAGTCCCAACTTAAATAATATTTTGTATAGGCCTGTCAACAATTCTTATTCTACTTTTCTACGTGACGCAAATACAGTTTCAGTTCTTATGTTATCTAATTTACTAGTGATTAGGGTAAGTGCTACCTAAAATTTGACAAGTTATGCTATGGGCCGTATTTAACTGATTGCCACGTTGACGGCCTGTTTGCCACGACTGATGTAGCATGGCGTCAATTTTCTTCACCTACAAAAAATGATGTAAAATTAGCATGGCGTAATATCAAAGAGCAGAACTAACATAGCTAGGGATATGTTTTTATTGCAAAAAGCTTGTGAGATGGAAGACATTACAAAGAAATCTTCATCTAATTAACAACATTATTCTTAATTTACTAGTTTCAAGGAAAGAACGTTTTGCACAAGCAAGAAGGTGAGAACCCTGTGCAAACAGTATTGCGAGAAGGAGCCCATTCCGTCAGAACGAGAGCAATTGTTCATAGAATTAAAGCACAAGGCGCCAGCGCTAGAAAGATTTATTCGCTGGATAGAGGAGGAATATGGAAACTGGTGCTATATCCCAAAGCCAATACTATCGTTTGTACGTTGCATGGCATCATCGTCACCAGCATGCTCATATTTCCCTGTCTCCAGCTACTTTCGATCCAACATTAAAACACTGTCGAACAATGCCACTGAAATTGGAAACAGATATAAATCGTTGCTATGTTTTCAGACAGAAGCACCAGTAATATTCAAGGCATTGAATGTGATTAGAAAAATGCCTCTTCCTGATGTATGGCGTGCTTTATTCATCGACCTAGAAGAGAAAGCTATGGCCCCATTCAAAAGCGCTGCACACCAACTCCCAACACCAAATCCACGCACAGAACATATGGCGTTTTATCCACAGTGGCCAGCATTGCATGCACGCGGACGATACATGAAAGACCGTGAAAGGAGTGCTGATAGAGGGGATTGCTGTAAGAAGCAGCAAAAGCAACATTCTTTACTCCCTGGCTTGTTTACGGTGTATTGTGAGCATGGTATGACTTAATTTCACCCCTTGCACAAGATAACTCAAACCTCTGAACCCTGTTAACATTAAGGAATAAGAAGAAAGATCTATTTTGTGATAGAATACAGATCACCTGTCAATTCATACACATAATTGTGTTGAGATGAGGAAATCAGCAAACGGAGTTATCACTTCATACCATATTCCAGTATTAATCTTTAAATGCACGCACATAAAGCATAATAATCCGAATTATTCACTTGATATATCTAATCAAATTCTTCGATTAATTGCAGGCATTTGTTATGGCTTTGAAATCATGCAATCTCATGAATCACCAAACGTGCCATTTACACTTATGCGAACAAGGTTCCCAGTCGGTACGAATCGATTATATCAACTTGCAAAACACAAACAAAACATTACGCTATTAAATTTAGTAAACGTTTGATCTAACATCTAAGAGGGTTTTCTATTTCTAGTGTTGTCTATTGAAATGCGATTTTACTTTAGGAGAACAGCATTTCTCAATTGTTTATTTGACACCTGAGTTTCAAATTAGTATTACGCTGCTAACCCAGGCATGTCTTTGTTGCCTATGGAAAACCTTCTTGAAGTATGTATAAAATAGTCTATTTAAGTAAAATAACTGGAAACTGTCATGCAGAAATGTGATTTCACTGACAATACATGTCAAGAGGGAGCAAAGGGGGCTTTGTTACACAGAAAAACGTGTAGCTGATACGGCGGAAAAAAACTTTTGAACAAGCAGTAATAGATTGTACTTTATTTACAGCTCCACGAACAATAATATACGACAACTGCTGCAGTTTGCACAGTTATTCGCTAAACAGGGATCCTGCATTCTTCGAAGACTGTAGATTCGTTGTAGATCGCTTTCATTGGAAAAATCATACAGGTTTGGATTTCTAGCACACTGATTGTTATAAGACCTAACTGAATAAGCTCATTCAAATTTTCCCTGGTGCTGTTCCTAGTAATGGAAAGTAAAAAAAACCTACAAGACAAAAGGAGAAGCAATAGACAAAATCGTGAAGCCTCAATGCACTATCTTTGCACTATAAACTTGAACTTTTGAGACAGGAAGTTTTGCAAATGCTTGCAATAGTATTTTCCGACAATATATATTAATCGGGGCTTATTGTGAATTGATGTAGACAATACCAAGTAAACAATAGTTTAGATAATAGTTCATTTATTCTACCATCTTTCCAATTGATGGTTCTGCTCAGAAACATTTTGTATTTAGCTTTGGAATAACTTTTAGCAGAAAGCGTTTTGTAGAAATAGATACATATTGATTTAATCTACGTGTTCAAAGAATATTGAGGTATTGATATAGATACTTCTTTACAAAGGTTGTGCTGAGAGCTACAACATGTGTATATATCCACAATTTAAAGGAATCAACAGCCAAATCAATGAGCAAAGAAATGCCGAACTTAAAAAATTGAAGAGCCAATTATCATATATGGCAGAGGACAGATTTGTGAAGCAATTGGCCCTTTTTTTATGGCACAAAAATAGGAAAGTCTCAAAAAAAATTTACAATAAATAATAAATGAGGTAAGTCAAAAATTATGTGATCAACATGTATTATTAGTAAATCTAAATTAAAACAGTCAAACTTACACTGCGATGCGATGAGGAATCAATTCGATCAATCGTTTGGCACAAAAAAGGGAGATTGAGCATTCTTTATGGATAATATAGGCTAGAACCTGGAACACGAAATGATTTAATATGAAATATTCCACTATTCATAAAGTTTCAACAATATGCACAAGCCATAAAGCTACCAAAGAGAAGAATATCTTGATGATATTCAGACTACATGTTTCTTTAAGTTTGGCTGTTCTCTCGGGAACATGTATTGAATGAATAAACAGCGCAATACATTACCTCGGGAAAAAGTACGCATCTGACAATCCTCCCTCGCAAGTCTACATCAAGCTTGCTAAATTCTTTGTTTACCATTGCCATATGAGCAAGACGATACTTGAAACTTGAAACCTGTAAAAATCAGATCAGCCATTGATATGTGCACGCAGACGGACAAGTACATAGAAAGGCTGAGGAAGTGTTTTATTTGAATACAATTTGGTGTCCACGTGTCAATGTAATACATATTTTACACCTAATATATTTTCCACCGCGTCCATTACTCTATCCATAACACTTTCACATTTTGTTAGAAGGGGCAACTATGTTTATAAGCTGGAGCGGTGATCACCGTGTAACAGGCAATGCATACATTATATGTTTATCGGTATTAAAAGTGAATAGAACATGTGCATGATTAACCCATCTCAAAACAATATTATTACAACAGTGGGACTTACAGTTCTCAAATCATGACAGGGCCAGGTTTCTCCAACATGAAGTTGAGTATGTGCTGTGCGATCGTCGCAATTCACGGCAAGGTTAAAGCGCCACGAGAAAACTTTCCTTCGCAGTAGAGCAGTAATAAGTCGCTATTGTCAAAAAAGGCATGATTACATCATAAAAAACAAAGTTAGTTTTTTAACTGGTTATAAAAAATTTTGAAAAATCTTTTTAATGGCTTTAAGATTAAAAAATAAAAGTTAAACCAAAGTAAAACAACTATTATGCTTACACAAAAACCACTCATAAGAATTAACCTTATTTTAAAAGAAATAACTTCTTAACTCAAAGTAAAAGCTTCCAAGCATCTTTATTCGTGGAAACTTTGCTAAACGTTACGGGCAAGGTTTCTCAAGCATGAGAATAAAGGAGCTGATAACCGAAGTTAATCAATGAGTAAAGCATAAGAATTTGATAAACATAGAGCAGAATATAAACGGCTGGGTATATCGTGGCATTTCATGAGTTAGAAAAAATTGTCTGATGCTTGAAAGAAAAGAAGGTGAGTGCCACAACACACTTACTTTAACTTCAGAACAATACAACTGAAGAAATCGTAGAAGCTGCTCAGAATCGTTTGACAATGTAGTGCCGCTGTATAAAACAAGAAGAAGAATCAACGAATTTGAGCTTAGGCAGTGAGCTTAGATAGTCTTCTAAAACAGACTGGCTCCATACATTCATACTTAAAGCCCGTACAAACATATATATGCATATAAGCTTATCTGTTTATTGCAGTACGTGGGAACTAGTCTCATAACAATTGATTGAAGCTTCTTCCTGTGCAATAAATTTTCTCTAGTTTAGAGAATCAATGCTATAAGTAGATGCATAATGGAATTAATTTATCTCTATGCCTCCGTAAACGTTCATATATGAAGGTATATATGAAGAAATAAAGGTATGAGAGTAAAGCAGCATTTACATTACTCTTTCTCATCTTAAATAACGTAAAGTACAGGGGAAACAAACAGCTTGGAGAGAAATGCCCCTTGCGCAGTTTAATCTCTAACTAGATCAATAGAAACCCACAAGAATGAAAATCAAAACAACAAATAGCTACATGAAACGCTTACATGTTAAGATCAGCATGTGATATGTGACATTCACAGCTCCAGTTGTGTAGCTCATCCTTTGGCAAAAATATACAGCCAGCGTGGAACGTCTGTAGGCAGTATCTACACCGGATCTGCTCTCCTAACGGATAAACAAACGGATGAACGTTGTTGTTTCCAATGCAAGCAAAGTCAGCATCACATACACCATGCGGCCTAGGAGTCTCGTTGAAGGCAATCAATGGGTAAACTCTGGCTGTAGGTTTCCCTTCCATATCGACTGCCCACATGAGATCAACAGTGGCCAAATCATCGCTTATCGTGACAGAGGCTCTATGATCCACGGACAAGGAATGGCAGTTGATCGAAATTCCAAGTGCCACTGCTACTAAAACTACTGCGAGAATGGCTGAAAAATAAGTAAACAAATCAATATGTGTAAAGATTTGAATGAAAACGAAAACGCTTGCTACAAAATGCAAAAAATACCAAGATAAATTGTTAGATTCCAGATAAATTGCAGAGAGTTTCAGGTAGTTGAGAGGAACAACCAATCCAACAATGTTGAATTCAATTTGTTTTAAAACTGATACGATAGATAATACATTGTAACGTGAACACTTACTAGGTTGCTTGCCATTAAGTAAAGTTGACAGCACTTCCTTTTTCAACTCGTCGTCAGCAGTTTCTTTCTGCCAATGATCCGAACCAATTTCTTTGAGCTACATGAAAAGCAGTATAAGTAGAGTCAAAACATGAAATCGTCACAATTTCAAAAAAACAGTGAATATAACATTACTTGGCGGAACTGGTCATTGTTTTCTGACTAACTGACAGCAATACATCATGGCAGTTGAATATTTTATAGTAATTGGTAAAGGCAATTGAATATATTGTAGTAATTTAGAAAGAAAGACAACCTTCATCATCACACGTTTTAGCTTGTCCAAACCATGCTTCACGGACAAAAGGCGAATAGTGCTCCAATAGACTTCCGTTTGATACAGTGCCAGTGAGACAGATCTGTAAATACCATTACAGGCTTCATCTTGGATGACCAAAACAGGTTGTTTTTTAGACAACAATTCATCTGGAACCTGGTGTCTCAACCTGATGAATGAAACATCTTAAGTAAGCTCAAGTAGTAACTGTATTTGACTTCAGAAGTCTTTGTTTGTACTCAAAATGAGAGACGCGATTAACAGGATTACACAGCAGAGGACGTAATTGAATACGACTTAGATAAATACAACTGGGAGAAAGTAACTGCAATTTCTAAAATCAAAAAGATTGGGAAATAATGTCTAGATAGCAGAGAAATATGGGCATGACAATCTGGATAATTTATAGTACGTTTTGAAGCATAAATATGTCATAATATATACAAGAATCAGAGTAAAATAAACATGAAACTGTTTTTAAACTTAAACTGTTACACAGAAAACGTGTAGCTGATACGGCGAAAAAAAACTTCTAACGATAATGAGGAGACTAGATAACAGGATAAAACAAAATGTACATGGCAAAATCTATGGAGTATATGAGTAGTTACCAAATATGGATATCATTCTTTCCGATACTATCATTGGATTTTTCAAATGCAGCGTGCGTTGGTAAACTTCTTATGGCATCATCTATAACAGATAGTTCGCCTGCAGTCGACAATAGATGCAAAACATTATCTGCCTCATTTCTTTTCCATGTGCAAGACTGGAATCAAATACATTAGTTAAGAGAAAAATTGAGACATACACAGATAATATCTTGTATTATAAATGAAATATTACAAGATGGTACTATTAAACAGCGAACCTTGCATATCCTTTTGAGTTCTTCCAGTAGATCTTGATCCTTCTTTGAAAGAGGCCCTGAATCCTCTACCACAGGATGCTGGATTTCAGACTGATCAGCCGCCTCTACAACTGTAGAATCAATGACACTAAAACTTGTCAAAGATTCTTTACAAGCTGTAAGGACAGCGTCAATTTCTGAAATGCGCATCCTATTTGGCGAGGTGTTTGGTGACCGATACTCGACTGATAATGGCCACCAAGTCGGTTTGTTGGCAGGAATCCACAACGATCTTTTAGGTAGTCCTGCAAAAAACAATCTATATGATAAGTAATACCTCTCTTATCAATCATACCTTATATTCTTACCGGTCATATTCTCAAATGTTAAATCACAAATCAAATTATCCAAAGCCAAATTATGTCAAGGCTTCAAATATCTCAATCATATTGATTTTCATGTTAAAGCCACAAAATATTGTCATTCAAAGCTTTTAAATAATATCCTCTAAAAGTTTTAAATTTTATTCCATATCACATCGCAAAGTCACAGCAAAATATCCAACAGCTAAAAAACACTTCTTAACAGTTCAATTACCTTGCCTTTGAACGAGTTGTCCGATCAGTTTGCACTTTTCATGGACACTCAGTTCGTTCACCACATCTTTTTCTTTGACGATTGAAAAATAATGGCTTTCGAATTCTAGAAAATAGCATTTTGGTTTTCAGCCACATTAGCATTTATAGACTTCAAGACAAGGGATAGATTGTGATGGATTAAGATGATATAGTGAAAGCATCTTAATATTAAGAGAAAACATCCATAACATTAAATCAGCTAAGGGAAGTGGCGTAACAAATGGGGGGCAGAGGGAGAAACGGCCCTACCAAATATCAGTGTATATCGAAAAATTTGTAAAGTTTGTCGGATTATTGGGGACTATATTCAGGTTTCGCCAGTGCCCCAAAAAATCGTAGCTGCGCCACTGGCTACGGGGAGTGTTAGGTGTTTATAGATTTTGCAAAACTTGCAAACTTTATATATTATGATTCAATTCAATGGATAAAATTTGGAATAAATATACCTGGTTGTAACACTGTTGCCGTATGCTCTAACCCTGATGCGGGATCGTTTGCCCTCACCACAGTATCTTCGGTGTTCTTCTTTAAGCCCTCAAGGGCGCATGTAACAAACTTTTCTTTTATATATGGGTCCGAAATAATCTGCTCAAACCACTTTGCTCCTGTTGTTGAGAAAATAAGAGATAAAGATGTACATCCAGATAAAAACATTAGCTTGACTCGAAAGAAATGCGATGATAAAAATTAAGATGAACCTGTAAAAAACACAAATAAATAATGCAACGCTTTTCCATTACCTGTGTACTTCACCATGACCTCTCCATTTCTGTCTCTAACCAGTGAAAGGGCAACTGTTGGCATATGTGTCCTTTCAAACCAATTATTAAGCTAGATAAATTAAAATATTAAAGCAAATAACTGGGAGATGTGATATGTTTTAATCTTGGTACTAATAAGACGTTATGTTTCTTCATTTTCATTCACTTAGAAATTTATACAGTTTCTTATGATTGTTTTCATCTCATCTACAGAATGTATGCAATATTTAAGACTAGCTGACAAATGGGGCAAACTGATTCCAGGGCCAAGGTCTGTGGTAATTCCTTCCAATTTAGTTATTGGCCCTGATAACTCTGATAGCCACTTACAAAACAAATAGAGGTAAACGTTATTGTACCACACTTCCAATTCATGTCTTGATGAAAATATGTTACTTATAATAAACTTACTTTTTTCTCTAAACTTTTCAACTGATCCTTGTCATATCTGTTCCTCTCACCATTATTTGTAATAAAACCCTTCTTGGATACTCCACGCATCTTTTTCTTTGAAATAAATGAAAGACTTTATGAATAATATTAGTGGTTCATATTAATTAGTAAATACTAAAATTGACTGTTTGCTGTTTTCATTTACAGTGTCTGAACTTTGTCAAAAGAGCTGTTGATCATTGGTGGTTAAATACAAACTCTGAAGTTGTGATGTGTAAATAACAATATTTTTTTGCAAAGCTTGTTGCTGATTTCTAAATTTTAAAATGCATTTTAGAAGCCCTTACTTGGTAATCAGTTATATCAAATGCCCCTATTCTTATGAAAAAGGTGGTTTGCTTGAAAGGTGATTTATCTAGGGTTCTACTTGACAATCTAAACAAAACGGCATGCTAGTTTTACTGACTGCAACCAACAGATAGTGGTATTACTGGACAATCCCCATCAAAGTTGCAGAGTATGAATCAAACTAGAACTACAATATCAGTAACAAACTAAAGTAATAAAAACAAATACAAAGGTAATATGATTTACATTAAATGCTTTTAATTTAAACAATTGAAAATAACTTCAGTTTCCTCAAATAAGATAACAAATCTCACAAACAGTTTTCATTGACTCACAAGCAAGGAGCTAGCATAAGTTTCACCAGATTGATAAACAAACAAGCACCAAATATCCAAAATAGTATGGTCAACTTTGATGAGTATGGTAAGCATTTAAAATAAATGCTCTGTTCGATCTTCAAAGGAGAGCAGACTTTTTGGTCTTAATTCAATTTTTGAGGTTCAGAGTGTGGCTTACTAGATAAGGGGCTTATGTTTTTTTCTGCTATCCATCTATGAAAAATAACTACACTTTTTCTATGAACAACTCTAAAAAATAACTGCCCAGAAATTGGCTCAAAAAATTAAACAATTGCTAAACAAATTGAATGGGGTGAATTTGTGGCAATAAAATTAAACAACCCTTTAGACATTATGTTAAAGGTGCCATTCATATCTTATTTTATCAAAACTTTAACATATAAGAAGAAAAATTAACAAAAGGCTTTGATAAAAATGGTTATAGTACATGTATGGCATGTTTCCTGAAAAAAGTTCAGAAGACTTCATTCACAAACAAATCAAAGATATTTCTTCCTCCATTTTGTCGTAATTCAAAATTTGGAGTTATTTATAAAACAGTGTAAAACCAAAAGCCTCTTTGATGTAATGAAATGGGGAAATGTATAATGATCTTGTTTTTTTGTGGATTTTTTCTCTGTTGCATTTGTTTAGTGTGGGGTTGAATTGGCTTAGAGTCAATGAAGCACAACAATAATGCTCTATATACACAAAGTATGTATTTATTCTTTATCCTTTCAACAAGTCCATGAAAGAAACATCAAATACACTATTTAATTACTTTTATTAAAAGGAGTCAATGTCATTTGAATACTTGAATGGTTCATACAGGACTATGATGACAGGAAAAATATACCCCAAAAGCAAGATAGTAACACTTAGCACACATCCCAGAATCCAGTCCATTAAGGTCAGTACATGAATCTACAGACCCAGGTACCAAGTAAACATTCAAGAGAGCCAATACTAGATAATTCAAGAGAGCCAGACAAGTTGTCAAAATTCTAACAAACTAGCAACTCTGCTAGCTATTTCCAATGACTTGCAATAAGTAATACATCTATCATTTTGCTGGCAATTCTTTTACTGATAGCATTGTATTTTTTCAATATTAATCCAATAACCAAACTTTATCCAATAACCAGTACCAAATGTTGTAGTGCTAACAAGAACTACCAACAAAGCCCCATGTCACCATCCTAGACATAAATATTGAGCTTGCTCTTGAATACATTAAATGATGCAGTCTCTGGAATGTCTTTTGGAGGGCTGTTCCAAGCACAAAAATGCTTGCACTAAAGATCTGTCATCAAACGATCTTTTTGAGTCATCTTTTTAAGAATTGGGTGGCCTGTTGTTTCGTGCTCCTTCAGTGTGGTTTATGAAAGAAGGTCTCACCATACTTTCCATGCAGACAAGTATACTTCTATGTTTGAATCACGAAATCTACGATAAACAAGATTTGATAAATGCAATCTTTTGCATCGATTCCTCCTGCAATACTCCTGGTTTGGTGTCCATGAAGCTTTCTCCTTCTTTAATATCGCGCAGTAACTTTATACTTACAGCAGGAGGGCAGTCAAAATCTTCTATTTCTTCGGTAATAGTCTCTTCTCGGTTCATTTTTATACCTTGCAAAACTCGGAATAACTGCGATAATTTCTTCGTCGAATACTTCTCTGATGAATAACTCAAAAGAAGTCTAGGAGTCCACGCATGCGTACAATACACACACTTTCGTTCGTAGATGGGCAAAATTTGCCATGTTTTATACCTCCTAGAAGTTGCTCTATAACATAGATTAGGCATTTCATCCACTCGTCAAATTTAGATTGATAAACGCTGGGTAACGTCTGACACAAATGCTATTATGACATAATCCACTGTATATCAGAATTCAGCACCATCGAGGTAGTATGCCAGTCAAATAAGGGGAGGGTATTGCAAAAGCGGACAAAGCTGGACAGGGCAGAAGGGCAGGCCATCATGGAGCAGTGGCGTAACTAGAGGGGGAGCAAAGGGGGCAACGGCCCCCACCAAGCTTCCAAAAAAATTTTTGTCAGAAAATTTGTCAAAATTTCTTAAGTCTGCCGAATTATTGAAGAATATTTTGCACTGTATGGAGCACTGTATGGCAGAAAACTTTTGTGAATATGAAGAATACTATATCTATCTCACCTATTGTAGACTGCTCCGTTTTGGTATAGTGACTCACCACAGTACGCCAAAAGTCGCAAGCATAGAGTATTGCTATGAAGAACCAAGCCAGTGGCAGTTTCCAGTGTCTTGCCAACGAATTTCTGGAGGTTCTGTCCTCTAGAATTAGAGGTTCTAGATTTTTCCGAAATGTACTATTTGAAAAGATGTATTGGCTTTGCCACAAAACAGGTTTTTTTTAATTTAGTTATTTTCGGTCTCTTTAGATACATGTCCTAGAAAACTGACTTTCATTACTTGGTTTCCTGTTTTCCTGGTGAAGTTATAAAGTTGAGGATTATCTCAATATACTGGCTTATTTGAAAAATCTTCTGAATTCAACACTGATTAGATCATGGTGATCTGCTTGTGGGTAATGGACAAAGGTAAGATCATGGAAAGTTGAGGACTTGACCCCTCCTGGCAGGGTTAATTAAAAAGTTGAGGCTCATGGCATGTATCTATACAATCCACAGAGTCCCAGTCATTCATACAATGAAGAATACTCGGAGTAAACGAGATTCTCGTTTAATCAGTTTTTACAAATAGGATTTATTAACCTGGGACATGGATTAAAGACAATTTTGATCATTAGGGAATTGAATTAAATTTACGAATTCAAATCAAATTAAGAAATTGCGAATAAATAAGGCAAGGTGTCGGAAAAAGATACTTAATAATAAATCTAATCCAAGCAGACTCTTCATGGCAACGTCTTTCTTAATGTGAAATTGTTGATAACGTCTTAGTAGCAATTGACAAATAAAGACTTCAATGGTGACCAAGTCGATCTGCTGTTGATAAGAAATCTGACTAATTTGATTGACGTCTGTCAATGAGGCGCTATTTGTTCCTTTGTCCCATTTCACAAGTCTGGCTTCTTTACGGGTGCTGGTTGCGGAATGGTATCGCAGTAAAGGTTTCGTTAACGCCTGGAATTGGAATTGCCACATCTTAAAGCATTTAAGGTTTTGTGGTATCTCACAGCACATGGCTTCGATAATTTTGCAGAGTGCCACAGAGATTCAAGCAACGAAGGTGCAATGTGACGTTTTTGCTACACCCAATAGCCAATGGAAGCCACTTTCTTAGTTCCTTCTGAAATTTTGCGACAATTTAGATTTCACGGAACAATTGTTGCTTTTTTCTGTAATACCTATCTAAAATAGTTGCAGAGAATTAAACAACTGTACCAAATAAGAGTTATAGGCAAACCCTTGCGACTCTCATACGGTAAATTCGAAAGTTCCACTGGCTGGCACACGGCGGTACGCTCCAATGATACTGCAAAGATAAAAAAAAATCTGGAACAATTGAGACGGCTATCTAATTGGATTTCTTTCACATCTCACTGCAAAAACTTGAAAACAATTTGCACCACCCTGAATATCCAAGCAGCCCTTCACAGCGCGTTGCAACACTCTAGAAAGATTTGTGACAGGAGCACCCAGCGGCCACATTAAAAACAGGCTTTAAACAAACAAATCCAAGGTTCTTAGTGGTTTTGTAGGTTCACTGCCACTTATGTAGCGCAGCTATCATACTTGACGTAAGGGAAAATTTTATTCGATTCTAGTTGAAAGAACTTTCCGATCAAGTGTTTCACATCTTGGAATTAAGCATTATTTAAGTACAGCTACACTGTACCTTATTAAAAATTTCTATATTCCATTGACATTCTAACACATTTTCAATGCTAAATTGAAGAGATGCCTTCGACAAGGGGCAAAGCAATTGCCCCTCCTACCCTCTTCTAAAGCAAAATTCTTATCTTACCACCCTTTTTTATAGTTTTGACCCCGTGCACCCTCCCTTGTGCAACGTGTATCCCTGCTGATCAAATAAACCAAGAATCAACACAAATCAGAAATGTCCGTATTAACACCGTATCAATAAGAAATAATCAGATTTACAAGAAACTGCACGACACAAATTTCATTAGATTATCAAAACTACATAGTTACAGATATTTCTATTCAGTTATTTCTACATATATCTCCACTTGTATGAGTAGGTGCTTATCTTAAACACTAGTATCTAGACTCTAGACCTTGGAGTACAACAAGCGTGCATAGCTTCGTCTATGTGTTACGCAATCAATTAGAATCGACTAATAATGAAGGACAGTGAAACTAAAGCTGAGAATGTATTCAGGTATAAAACTGAGGTAAATCATGAGTCAAAAATGCAGTAAGAAATGTTTTTGGTCTACAAATTGAAAAATGTGCCTTTTAAATACGAAGGCAATCAATTTAGGTGGTACACATCGTTAGCAAAGCACAGGAATTTAACCTTTCAAGGGTATGAAATGCCTATATCGTCAACGTTGATGAAAACATGGTTATGCCTTACTTGATTGGTGGGCACAAATATTTGACAATATCAGTAGGAAAAAATATACTGGTACCCCAACCCCTCTTACATACCCATATTTGTGCCTATAGATCGTATCAAAGTCACTGATTGGTCGCTTTTGACGAGTTCACATTTCCAAGGCAGTCAGAGAAAATCAAACTTGCGATTAATTGGTAACTAAACAATAAGAAAACATTTTACTGTAACTGAGCTCTAATTTGATTCCTTCATCTGTAACGAACTACTACAAAGCCTAAAGGAAAGCCAATTTTGCAATATAGCTCGTAGCTACGAAACGGACGACCTTAATTCTCAATTAAATACCACTTCTCTAGCTGCCTTTCTCCAGGTAGTTATTACACAAAGCTGTATTTATTAAACAGAATGTCTCTAGCTATGCATTATGTACCTTACTTGTATGATTGGAAACCATAACTCTTGCCACTATAAACTCTCTTAAAACACATTTTAGTTTGTAAACACTTTCTGGTCAGCCTCGATTCAGCCTTTGAAGTCATGAATGCA
Source organism: Catostylus mosaicus (assembly GCA_964019065.1). Classification (NCBI taxonomy): domain Eukaryota; kingdom Metazoa; phylum Cnidaria; class Scyphozoa; order Rhizostomeae; family Catostylidae; genus Catostylus; species Catostylus mosaicus. Next base: position 12,896,786 of record OZ025186.1, read on the forward strand.
GGTCTCTCTTTCACAAAAGCATTTCGGCTCAAAGGATCGCACTTCATACCGAATGACAATCCCTTGCTTTCCTGTGCAATTCATAGAAGGCTTTTTGGGGCACAAAGGCGAACAACTGGCAAGCTTTCCGACTTCACATACGCACATGAGTTTGCAATCCTTTGTTACAAATAATTGGTTGAAAGGATAGTGGTAGTTACCAAGCTTGCAGCCTACGAGAAAAGAACCAAATACAGATTTCATTTCACTTTCTTTAAAATAAAAATGTGGTATATAGGGCAAATCTAGCACTAGATTTCTGTACATGAAAGAGTTTAAGCAGTAAAAATTTCCTATCAAAAGCATCCGCTCTTCTCTTCTGTCCCTCAGATTACTTTGAAACCTCTGGAGGAGGAATGCATGCGGCAGTAAAGGGTGTGGTCATTGAGTTCATTTGACTTTGGTCTCAGACCATTCCATTCCAGACTATACCCAGGCGACCGCGGCTCTTACATCGGACACCTAGACCTACTTCTTTGTTACTTTCGAAGCTCGTCTCGTCAGTTTGTTCGTTATTAGAGCATTTAGGTAATACAGTGGTGAGGTTTCATGTTTTCCTTCTGCGCCTGACCTGAAATATTTGTACTGAGCTATAAAATGCGCACGTCGCAACAGTCATTGACAGGGCTTTTAATCAGTGCTTGCTTTTTTATATACCATATTATATCAAAAATGTCATATTTCCATCGTATATCATACTATATCAGATATTTCATACCACCATGTCATATCCACATCAAATACTGAATGTATCACAGCAACAAAAAAAGCGTTTCGTGGGGTCATTCTTAATATGTATGTCATGTAAGGTAAAAAAGTTTTAAAGGTGTTGTATGAAAGCGGTGTTTGTTGATTAACGTGGGCGGATTGTGGCCTCCCATATCTTCCAGAAATAATTTGCTATTATTAAAGCAAGCCCATGAAATCGATATTTTGTGAATCATCTCATGTCGGTGTTAAAAAAAGATCTTTGAAAAGCTATAGTTAGCTTGGCTACGTGGCTTTAGTAGAATCCGTATCGATTAAGATTCCTCTTACTGTGATTAGCATTTCCTCTGGCTGATTGTTATCTTGGTCTTTCAAACAATCACTGGATACTCCTGCATATTTTGCAGGGGCGGAAATGCCCTAGATATTTTTTGATATTTCCTGATATCTCTGTCCAGCAGGCAAAGACAAATCTGATCTAGACAGCTACTTAGGAGAGCAACAATAATTATTTTCATGCACAAAGAAGGATGTATTTATCCCCGTTCTGGTAGGAAATGGAGCTGTGTGAAAGGAACCCAACCAGAGCTGGCCTTGGTAGCTACACTTTTTGAATGCCAACATCGACCTTGATAGTTTGCTGATAGGCGCTACTTTTTGTTTGGTGCATTTAAAGAGGATGGCTTCACGCCAAAAATTCCTTAACCCACGAACTTTTAACATATGTGCGCTAGGATATAGCCATAACTATTACAATAGGATATACGCTAGGATATACCCATAACTATTAGATGGTGGTCATCTGAAGTCTCCATATTCTTCTCTATTTCTACATATATGTGCTCATGTTAGCAAAATGTGAAACCTTTCAATGATCAATAGCCACTTGTATGGGAACCTCTTGCCCTCAGAGAAAGTTCAGTTTTTTTACTTTGCTATTGTTTTCATTTTATTATCCTTGCCTTATAGCACAGAAGGTGCCCCTGACCCCTTATGAAATGGTTATCATTATACTCTTGCGAAAGCACGCAGTTATCATTTGCCCATAGAAACATAAATTTGTAATGCAGTTGTCATGAATGAACCCTATAAGAAAAAAAATGGCTGTCATTTCTGGCTCATTTCGTAACACGCTAGGATTTAGGTAGCTAGTTAGCAACAAGCGGTTTAACAAAATTGAATAATCCTTTAAATCGCTTTCCAGGGGTCAGATATGGTTACTGGTTTGTTAGAAGGATCGTTAAGCCTGTGATAAAAGCTGTCAAAGTTTCACGCTTTGACAAGTATTCTTTGAACCTTTCACTGAAGGGTACTGTAAATATTTGGAGTATTGAAAGCGGTAGGTATTTGATGATGATCATCCCCGGCTGCACTTGTAACCTAAGCTGTAACAATACTAGTAAATCCATTTTTCACCTATATTGCTGAATATAAACTCCTTGATATAAGCTATAAGCTATAAGCTACACAAATATTGTCCCTTCTATCTGCATCCCCCTCTAGTTCCTTACAACGGAGTGTCAAATGTCATCAGAATTATGTGCTTATCCCCGACCCTGGAAAGTTCGTTAAATCAGGCACCTCTACTTTTAAAGTCGTATCGACGTCCATGCAATGTTGCTTTCACCACATTTCATGGTCACCCCGGATACAATTGCAAACAAAATAGCAGACATTGGTAATTCTATAACAAAAAAGTGTTTACAACCCTCTGCAACAAACATTGTTTTATTTATGGAAGAGAGAGAAATAGTATGGCAATGGCGCACCCAAGATAATTCTTAAATGCTAAAGATAGCGCACCTAGGCACCCCTCAGATTTTGAAATATTTATGTTTGTGCAGTGGTACCTATTGTATAGGGGCGCACTTTAGGACTATTGGCGCACCCAAGATCTTGTCAAGATCGGCCTACTCTGCAAACTGGGGTGAAACAACCAGTGTTATTAGGCCGGCAACCACGAAGCAATTAGTAAAGCATGATTTTTCATTGGCACTGCAACAGCCTTTGGTGAAGGTTCAATGTACGCACCCTAATAAAATGCAACAGGCTTACAATGGTCAAAGAGTTTTTCTAGTGCTAATTACCATACCTATTGACTCACGCACAGAAAACGTTGCTCAGAATGGCTGAACACTTGAAACAGTCTGGGGTTTACCAGACTTGCTAGCCTGTGAACAGAATCGCACTTTTGATTTAAAGCCGCAGCTTCACCTCATTCACTATTATTGAAGTTGAATCATTGCAGAGCCTTCATCTAAGCGTTTCTTTCATTGAAACCAGTAGCTTTTATCCCCTGCTGAGGAGAAGTATGATTTGAATGGTCTGCGGCAACTCCGTTATGGGAACTCATCTCCGTCTTAACCCCGAAAGTAGCTTAGAAGTGGCCTTAAGTACTCTAAACTGTCTCCACAAAAAGTACTTACTTTCCTACTTATTTTAATATATAATTGGCTAAAAACTAAACATGGAAGAATTTTAAAACTTCTCCACAACAAGTACTTACTTCCCTATTTATTTCTATAATTAATTGGCTAAAAACCTGATGTGGATGAAAGTTAATCTCGTTTTTAGAATGAAATTAGAAACATCAATAACTGAGGTATTTAACTTCGTCAAATTCTTTAACGTCTAATCGACCCCGGTCCATTTTAGGTATTAACCTGTTGCTAGTTAAAACATTTGATCTATACGCATACAAAAGACTAAATCTACATAGATCTATAAAGTAGAGCAAATAAGGGCCAATTATGTAGCAAGTCCTTTGCTAGGTGTTTCCACTAAGACTGTCGCATCACACGGAAATCTTTTTATAACCCCAGGCTTGATTACGTGAATAATACAGTAATATAATTGAGTAATACAATCTCTTAAGGGTTTTGAAAATTTAATTATTTTTATTGAATTTTAAAGTGTGGTTGTCACGGGTTAAGACTCATACAAATTGCTACAGTGATTTCTATTCTTTCAACAATATCTAGATTTCTGTTGATAGGAGCGAGATAAAATGATTGGACTTGTTTTAATACACCAATTACACGAGAGTGACCTCAAAGGCTGATAGCTCGTTTCTTTGTCGCTTTCACATATTTATTGGATCTCAGGCCGCTCTGTAAAAATAGATTAACTGGTTTTTTGCGCCATTTGTGATTAGGGCACAGACGAAGGAGTTTCTCTATGAAATGTATTAAAGATTGCTGGTAAATAAACCTGGGTAAACCCAAATTGTAAAAATTGCTGGGTCATTATGATAGCTTTAGCCAATCAAATTTATGTTACGCAAACTGCACACATGATCTTTAAACTCGCATTGGGAGCTTAATTTTTGTCGTCTGATCACATGGAACCAGAACGAGTGCGGCTAGACGTTTTTTTCTAGGGGTGTCTAGGACGATTTTTCCAACAAGAGACTTCACTTCCAGACAAATTAGCAAAGTTTTCTGGCGATATAACCCTTCATGGCAAATGCTCAAGTGTACCATTTCCCCCTCTTTATTCACCCGACTGTGGCTACGGCTCTACTGACACCAAAAAATATAGATTGCTATCCTACATCACTGTGTTCTTGTGTCACTCCTTGTCAATAAACCTAGTCATTTATCATCATCACTGGACAATTGGATCGTCAAGACTCTAGTGAGCAGGATCTCATGTGGCACCTCTATAGAATCTCTTCTAATTTTCCATGTCTTCTGCCATTCCTTTACCACCCTGGCTGTACTGAAAATAGCAATGCTCTTTATCTTGTGCTCAAATCTGATCTTTTTTCTTCCACGCTTAAGCTTTTCATATATCATTCAATTGAGAAAATTGAAACTAAATCTTTTATTTTCAGCCATATAAAACCAAAGAGACAGCCGGTGTTTATCAACATCATTGAATAGACATGGCATTTTTCCAAGTTTTCCAATAGAACTTATCATGGACTATCATAAGTTTATCTAGACATTGAATTATGGTGCTTTAAAACTTGTTAATTATTTTATGCGAGTAAAGGGCGCTTGGTCAAACCCATAACCTAAGAAGCGCACCATTCCAAAAGGACTATTGAACCAATGGAAGCAAGAGGTTATAGTTCAACAAATGCGGGTTCTCAGATAATTTGCCTGTAATGGTGGTGGGTCGATTTTACTGGCGCTAAGCCAATTTGCAGAAGGCGTTACTCGAAGATACAGTGTTATAGATCTTCAGACTATCTGGAAGAATCATTCTTACACGCGCAAGGGAAAGTTTTCATATCAATAGGCAAATTACTTCTGCAAAATGAAACAAGTGAAAAAGGGAACTTTAGATGGAAAGTTTCCCTCAGTCCTGATTCCATTACGTTTTCCCTTTCTAATTTAGCAAACCATCTAGATGCATTTAAATACATACAATGAATGCAATAATTTTCCGTGAACTTGCTAATATTGGATGTTTATTTAAGAAAGTCATTCTCTTGGCTTATGGCTTTAAAGGGGTGTGGTATGCGACAAAGAGAGACAAACAAACAAACAGGGCTTGACCAGTTTTGGCGTGGTCATTTATGCTCTAGTAATTTGATTTGAATTAGATCGAATTTGATTTGAATTAGATAGAAGATTTAGAACCCTAACAGGGCGATTAACACATCAGCTCCTTGTGCAAATCTAATGAAAGATAAGGGTCCTTTCTACTTCTAAGATATCATATGATCGGCACACTTTAATGTTCAAACTTTGACAAATTCCTCAGTTTTCCCATCAAAGTACCATTATCTTCTAGCATAAAAGCTGTTTTCACTGTTTGTTAGAACGCTTTTAAATGTAGGAACTTTATATGCACCAATTTACCTTTCACGAAAAATAATAAATGTAAAGGAAGGCTTCTGTGTGGTTTAAAGGGTTTTGTAGAAGAATGTTTCAGACTTGTACTTGTGTGGCAAAATATGTTATATCTTAATTCTACGGATGCTAATTATCTATCTTCACCGCATTTTTTGTTTCCATGAACTTAAAGATCTGGTGAAGAATAAACGAACGTACGGATTGGAAAATTTGGACAGTACTATCAACAGTAACGGGTATAATAATACGATACGTCGGATATCCAAAACACTTAATAACAAGGAGGAATGCATGGAACTAAAGGACATAGTGTTACCTGGTAACTTACAAACGATAGGCTGTAATGAGAATTACAATCGGTACTTTAATGAGCTTTCTTTCAAGAATAAGAAGTATTTCAGAGTTAAAGAGTGCGATAGAATTAATGCGAACCAAAGTTACTCGATAGAATCAATAGAACTACGTGTCGATATTGCGACCGTATGTGGCGCAAATAACTCGGAAATCAATAGAAATTAATAATGATATTGCGATTAAATGTGTCGCAAGTTACTCGGAAATTAATAGAAATATTTGTCGATATTGCGACCTAATGTAGCGCTAATTACTTGCAAATCAGTAGAGATGAATATCGATATTGTGACAAAATGTGGCGCAGATTACTAGGAAATTGAAAAAGTAAAGATCGATATTGCGACTGAATGGGGCGTAAATTACTCGCAAACCAATTGAAATAGATATCGACATTGCGGCAGAGTGTGGCGCAGATTACTCGGACATTAATAGACTAGACAGCGACATTGTGATCAAACGTGGTGCAGTTATCTTGAAAAATTATACAGTATCTAGTGTAGCGCTATACTGTTACTGGAAAGGCAAGTGCTTGGAATCTGAACAAAAGTTCAAGTTGGAATAAAATTGAAGCTAGAAAATCATTTAAAATACAAATGCAGATTATCTTGCATTCGGAAATTAGAATCACCCGCATCTCTAAGAATTCTCAAGTTTGGAATCAACGCAGAACGCATGTTGTCTAAAATATATTACTCAGCAAAATGATGTTTGTTGATATAACTTGTCTCATCTTTAATACATTTAGCATTTAAAATGCTAAGAAATTCTTGTATGAAATTCACCAGAACCCTAGCTGAACTGCGACAAAGGGTTTACATAAAAAGATTTGAACCAAAATCAAGGTTTAAGATTATCGATAACAAATTGTAGCATATTTGCCTGACGTTTCATGGATGCTTCATGGATGCTTCAATTCGCTTAATGTTAAAGAAATACCAGCTGCTTGATATTGTTATGAGTGTTTGATAGCATACCTGGCAAGATACGAGCTGCGACACCAAGCACCATGCACATCGCAACCAGGGACAACACAGTAATCTTTGCCATCGTCAAATCGTTGTATTCGCAGACGCCAACTTGAGTGTGTGTGGACCAGCTTTCTCAATGAACGAAATAGTTCACGCTAGACGGACGATTGCACGTTATTATATGGGGATACTTTTGTGATGTCATCATCTTATTATTCAAGGTTACCCGTACAAAAGATTGTCAACCGCATAAAAATTTGTTTTTGGCGGATGGGTGATTCGTGGTCGTCTGTAATTCTTTTAAAAGGTTCTCCCACGCAGAAGAAAGAAAGATCGGTGGTCAAGAACGGAGGACGTCCTTCTATTGACCGTGCTTGCATAGTATCAGGTTGTGGGACGATAGAAGTGTATGGATGTTGGGAAGCCAAGTTTAACAGTCTATCATTAGGGACACACTGTATAAGCAGAACGACTTTTCACAGTCCAACAAATACATCGCTTTAAAAAGGGAATTTTCAAAATGGTAAGGGACATGGGCGTCTATAGTAGGACGCAAGGGAGGCAATATTCCCTTCTGTTCTCAGAAAAAGCTTTATTTCTTAACTATGCTATTGATTTGACGTAATATTATACTTTTTGTATTATAGAGTTTCTCCAATCATTCAACTATATTTTGCTACAGAATTTACATTCTGTTGCTTAGAAAGACTACTATATTGAAAACTCCATGGCTTTACTGGTGCAACAAGGCATTGTGGCTAAATTTTCACCAAAATGTTATTCTTCAAAAAACAAGCTCTGCGTTACAATAGCAGGAAGGGCAAAGATAATCCAGCGTTGGCTGTTGTCCTAATACCTTAATAATCATTTATTTCAAACGATTTGTTAGACGTCTGTGGGAGTTGATTCTAAGTCTACATCATATCAAAATAAGATCGAAAAGGAAAATCCCTTTAGTATCACAAGAACTAGAGAGATCTTGGAGTATAACTGTAAAGATGTCCACATTATTCATTAAAGTTTTACTTGGGATACTACCTAGAGGGAGAGCCTTATTTACTTTGGGTTCTTGCAATGTTGCAGATACTATTCCATTTCAACCATAGTAAAAGTTAAATTCCTTCCCACAACATTTTGTGGATAGGGCGACACCCATCTTCGTTTCTTTAACCTTTGGACCACGTTATCGTGCAAGCACAGTAAACGCTAAAAAACGGACTGACCTGTTGGTTCCATCACTTATTTAACATGCTCAACGCAAATTCATTCGATGGATTTTTAATTTGTAAAAAAGCATGCATGGTAAACAAAACAGACGATTTTTTAAAGCCGCCCCGTAGAAAAGTCAGACAAAAAGACATTTGTCACTTGTTGCTTTAATTTGTTACACACAATCGGTCCCAAACAAAGAATTTGATGAAAGTCGGCCCAGTATGAACAAACCCCTACATCAAATATTGGAAGTGCACCTTGATATTAACTGTTCCTTGCCGTCAGTAGCAAGTACTTAGTTCCCCAAGAGGTCGATTTGGGAAGGAGCGTTTATTTTTTCAGGTAAGAGTGGCTTTTACTATCATTTACTGATCATGTAAGGGCAGGGTCACGATTTCTGTTACAATACCAATGCAGATACTTCGTTTACATGATTTAAGTAACAAATCAGCCATGTACAGCACAAGACTAACAGTTAACTTAAAATATCGATAAAAACCAAATTGTGTTCGAACTTTGTTTTACTTGAGTCTGCAAAAGAGATTTCTTTCCAATGACTTGGATTGAAGATGTGCGGTGTACATTGTGATTTTACGTCACCAAAACGGGTATACGTGGTCACTTAAAATCGGATAGATTTCTTAGATACATTGCGCATGCGAGTGATGATGTCATTGGATTTCAACGTAATTCATTATCGGAAAATCATTGACTTGTGCTCCTCCTATAAGTTCCTAAGCACGATGCCTCTGATTGTCTGTAAACCCAGTTTGCTGTTCTGCCAATGATCCACGTAGTAGAGGGCATGAGGGATTTCGGAAGTGGAGGATTTTTTGACTACTTATGGATATCTCGCCATTAACTTTCCCAATTTCTTGGCAAAGAAAACTCATATCACACGATAGCTAGCTTTGACCTTGGTTCTTCACTCACTAAGACAGCCTCCAGAAGGCTATTAGGTGACAAAAATCATTTAGCATTTGATCTATGAAGTTGAAACAAGCTGCAAGATATTATTTAGCTTAAGGGCTTGCCGAGTGAAGCCATTTCCAAATCATTATGGAAAAAGCCTCCCAGATTTGTTAAAATTTATGAAATGCTTTTATGTTTTTCAATTTATTACTCCATGGATTATCACCGATTATTGAAGAAATTTTGGCTTACCACAAGAACTAAGAATATCGGTTATGTAAAAATAGTTCTTGTTGCCCGAGAGCGGTGTCTTTTTTAAAATCTTTCACTTCAATTTCAGTTGAACCAAGGTAATCTACTCAAAATTATGTCATACTGTTTTACAAAGATTCATGCAAATTATTTCTAATATCAAACTAAATATATTGAAAAAACCCATTTACAATGATTATAGATGAATAAAAGAAAAAATATGATTCTAGTCATGCCTTGATACTGGTCATAATTCATCGTTGGATCAGATCATTATCTGAAAGTCATCGACCTTCGCCCAAGAATTATGCTGCCATAAGTAAGTGGTTACGCATCTGGCAACCAAACAACCAATGAAAAACTAGCAAATAGCTAAATAACACAAGCCAGTTAGCACAGATAGCAAGTAAGTACGTATAGTATGTAAGCACCGAATACAAGTAAGCACGGGAAGCAGGTGAGCTCAGAAAGAAGTGAGTATGTGGAGCAAATGACAGGATGCAAGCAAAGCGAGTAAGCAAGTTAGCAAAATTGTAGCTCAAGCTTACAACAAGAAAAGTAAGCAGATAAGCAAGATTTTGAGCAATAAAAAAGTAGGCAACCGTGTACGTTATTTGCCATGTGATAGTGTTGACGCTTCTCTGTGAGTTTTGAAGCTAAGGCATGTGACCAGTGCAGTCTCTTTCAAAGAAAAACTCAGGAAGGGGGGGGAGGCGATAAATTGTATAAATTACAGATGATTGTATAAATAGACACCAGACATTTGGTCTAGTTTATCTATAAAGTAAATTTGTGTAGTTTTGAAATTGAGGAACCAGGGATGCCTGCTGCACCCCAGTGTAAGAGGGGTCAAATTGATAGAATAAGGGAAACAGTCTTAAAATAGAAGAATAAGACTCTTTTTCTTAGGACAGGAGGGGAACTGCCCCCGATGCGCCCTCGCTGCAGACGTCTTTGAAAGGATCTTTTAGAAGTAATCGCTCTCACCCTAGAGGCGTGGCAGACACATTGTAATCTTAAAACGTAATTAAACTCTGATAATTATCTATCAGTCCGTAAATCTATTCTCATAGCATAATAAAGGAATTATGAATCTTGTTGACATCTAATTTGAGGCAGACGTGATTATTTCTCATTTCCATAGGTAAAGAACTCTGGATGGAGACAGTCTGCTCCCTTTTGCATAATTATAGTAGTTTTGCAAAATGATATACAACTGTTGCGCCATACATAACATGTCCATAGACAGAAGGTGTTTGTTTCCTAGCGCCGAGTCTTCAACCAGAACCGGTCGCGACGATTGGTCATAGAAGCGCTGTTTCTGTTCTAATTCAGTAAAACGCACGTGAGATGTAACCTTTACCTAGAGATTATGGAATATTATATCTTTCAATGTAACCAGTAAATTCCACTTATAACGTTGCTCAATTAAGAGTTTATAAAAAGCTTTGGACAATTTGTCACGTAAAACTTTAATTCATTGAGTCCTTAAGTATTTTAAAAGCGAATGGTTGATTGAGGATATTACGGATAAGTATGTTCCTTCGAGGTCATTCAAAACTGCTTTTTTTGAGAGAGTGACTGACGCATCTTTTATAAGGAATTGTTAGGGCAAATGATTATTACTCCTGATTATATCAAACAACAAGTAATAGTATGCCACACATTACCACACCCCAGCAACCCTGTAGAACCATTTGGTAGGTGAATTAGTCAGGGGCAGCGCTACGAAATTTGTTTTGGAGGGGGATGAGTGAGAGGTTTTTCTGATGTCAGGGTGCCGCGTTAAGTTAAAAATATCACCAATTATCATTGACTTTGCAAATTTTGCGAACCTTTAAATTTGTAGAGTGAGAGGTAGCTACAAATGTGAAGCTCATTACTCTGGGTGAAATGCAACCTCATTACCCTGTGCCACCCCCTTCACCCATGTAGCACCGCTGCTGGGTATAGTGTTAGAGTAAGTCAGACAAACGGTGTTTTTGGTTCTTATTTTGAGCTGCTTGTTACAATTGCAAATAAATGTTCTTCACATTGTAATTCGTCAGTCAAACCGCCCTGCTATTAATAGAGAGAAGCAGGATCTTCTCTTGGGGGTATAGGGGACTCAAGACCATCACTATGAATATATTTGCTTCTTGCAAGACAGCTCGTTTACTCAGTATCTTTTCAAGTTTTATCATAGAGAAATTACTTTTTGCATGGAAAAAGTGCTACTACTCTCCTAAAACAAAAAATAACAATCCCGAGAGCTAATACCCCTACCAGGGCAATAACAGTCTTATTTACCGTCACATCAATGGTTCCTTAGAGTTTTGAAGAGTCAGCTTTGAAAACGGAGTCTTTTGGACTTTGTTTTTCACGTGATCTCCTCAGCGCTTCTCGTTTGCGCAACACCTCTCCGACGTACCTTTTGAAGAAATACACAAGTGGATCAAGCACAGAATTAGAGTAGACTAAAATAACTCGATACCCATCCGGTTCTGTCGGCGCCTCAATTATGACTGATATAGCCATGGGTAACATGCAAGCCAGGTATGAAACGACCACGAGTATACAAGTGGCAATCACAACAATGTTTGTTATTTTGCAGTCATAGCCTGAACTATTGACTGCGCTGTTACCATTCGATGAAGTTGTTCTCCAGCGGCTTACGGCACTGTAAATTATCATAGAGTAGGCCACTACAAAAATAGAAGCCATCATCACGATGAAATATGCATCAATCAATCTAAACGAAGTACGATAATGAAATGCATTATTGCCATCATGTCCGTGTATCAACGAGGGCTCGATACTGCTAAAGCCAATGGTAAGTACCCAAGCAATAGCAATGACAGTGAAAATCATTTTCTTCGTCACCCAGGTTCTGTGTTTGAAAGGATGTTTGATAGCAATAAGACGGTCCAAGGCTATTGAAACTATTGTAGCTGAAGAGGAGACAACCGAAAAATGGACAACAAAATTAGCCAAGCCCAACAGAATGTTATACGTCCGTCCGTCTAAAACGTCGTTATTTAGACGAATGCCTCCAAATATGATGATAGCGAGGGCTACTAATCCATCTGATGCGGCCAGATTGAGCAACCATATCTCAAAAATGCTTAGTTTCTTCCAGGTTTTCATCAACAGGAAGATTTCCGTTGCATTCAGAAGCAGGGCAACTGAGCATATTGCGATGGCAATGTAAGTGAATTCAGTTGAAATATCACGAGGAATTATGAACGGCCTAGTATCATTGTTATTGATCGTGAAGTTTTTCAAACTTGTTGAGTTTGTAGAGCAACATGTAGGTGACGGTGATACTGCCATAGTCAAGTTGTTCAAGACAAGCTGATCTAAACTGAAAATGAATCCAGTCTTCCAAGTGCAATATGAAGTTTGTTGAGGCTTGTTGTCCGTCAAGTATAAACGTCACAAACGCAGAAATTTAGAAATTTCTCTCATTAAATATCGCTCTAGTTAGATCAAACACTCATGTTTACAAATGCATGCAATACCAGTTGGTCAACAAAAATAAAGCACTGAATCATGGTTGATTTCGTAATCTCAATATTTCCGCATAAATTAATCTCCAGTGAAAAAGTAATTGCAAATAGGCGAAATTCTTTGCTATTGATTGCCTTGAACAAAAGAGTAGAGCAATAGAATTTCACAATAAACACCAGAACTCATCTCATTGACAAATACAATAATCTTTTAGACAAGGAATTTTGGTTCAACAGGAAAATAACAATAGTTGAGTTTTGAATAACAAGGTTACTCGAACAAGAGTCCTACATAAACGCCGCAGAACTTCAACACGGCATTGTATTAATCCGGTATACGAAAAGATGAAAAGCTCATCGTGTGTAGTTGACCGGGTGATACAACGCGAGGAAGAATTCAAAGGAATGCAGCAAGAAACTGCCACATTACTCTTATTTCACATTTCTCGATTGCAGATTTCAACATTGATTAGATCTTTCGGTACTATTTTAAATCATGCTTTATTTCTTTTCTAACAACGAATGCAGTTATTACCCGAATATTTTCATATTACGTTAATGAGGAAGGTTAAGAAGTGAAGGGTTGTAAAATACCGTTTGATCTAGCATACATGTTCCACATTATCACAACAAAGCTACGCTTTCTTGCAAGATGAAGTTATAATCAGCAGATTTCAGTTTCAAATAACAGACCATTTCGAATAGTCGCCGCTTTTGGATGGAAGCTCAATCCCAAGATCTACAAACATGGCAATTAATTAATCGTCCACTGTATATATTGCTAAAAATACAACGCATTACATTAAATCCTTATATTTAACCAATACGAATTGGGTTAAAGATCTTTGAAAGCTTTAATACATATGTTTATTTAACGAAATGTAATGTAATGTAATGTAATGTAATGTAATGTAATGTAATGTAATGTATTGTAGTGTAGTGTAATGTAATGTAATGTAATGCAATGCAATGTAATGTAATGTAATGTAATGTAATGTAATGTAATGTAATGTAATGTAATGTAATGTAATGTAATGTAATGTAATGTAATGTAATGTAATGTAATGTAATGTATTGTAATGTTATGTAATGTAATTTAGTGCAACTTGCTACAATGTGCATTAACTTTTATCAAGGAACTTTTATCATGGAATAATGCATAGCGATATGGTATTTGCAGACCAAATGGGGTATGATATCTTGTCATGTTTAGGGATTTCTTGTCAAGACTACGTATTACCTCTTGCCAACCTTAGGCAACTAGATCAACCTAGTCGAAACAATTATTCAACGGAGAAATTTCCAAACAAGCCAAGAGTTTGGAGCAAACGTCTTTATCATAAAAGATTTACCAAGTTACAGGAGTAGATCCTGTTCTTTGGCAAAGCCAAGTTTGTGGCAACCGAATACTACGTTTGTACCACTTTCATAATGATAAAATCGAGGTAATGTTAATGTTGTTTGCCATTATGAAAGGAGTCACTCATTTGCAGAAGAGATTCTCAATCAATGCTAAAGATACCGAGAGCACTGATAGGCAAATAAACAAACATGACTGATTTGAAATGCCTCTTAAGATCAGTTATGATGATAGATTATTCCTTATGCTTCCTATAAGCAATATTCTCAAGGTTTGTGTCGAAGCCAATGGCCAGCTCTCCGCAAAGAATTATCAGTGATCGGCAAATAGCGATGATTGTCGAAATGGTATTGAAAAATTATGATTTATTCTGCTTATTGCACATGTAGTAATTCAGCAAGCATATATATTGTGAGTTTAGATGCAAGACAGCAATTGCTACAAGGATTTATGAATGAAATATGATGTACATTTTCATCTCAAGTATCTTTGATTAATACCCGTTCTTCTCTCCGTAGCTCATTCTCTTGCCCAGAATCTTGTTTCATTCCTCGTCTTTGTTTTTTACTCAACACTCGCAAAGAGTCACAGAAAAACCATGAAAAATTTTAATATTTCATTGTAACATTACTTAATTTATAGATAGGTCTTTTGTAAACTTTTATTTGCAGGTCCACATCTACCGTACATCTACGTCCAATTGTAGCCTAAATTAACCTGCGTTACCAAATAAAAATTAAATGAAATGAACAAGTTATGCTGTCTAGAATATTTTGTGTTACCGACCATACAATCTTAGTATCACCCCTTCCTCCAAAAACAACGTGTTTAGAAAAGGTAATACCTTGCCTATATTGGTTTGCTTTTGGGTTGCTTTGCTTGTTTTTAGTCTGTTTTTGGTTGTTCTTGGTATTCTCCAGGGTTGGTCCGCTTGTTCTTGGGTTGTTCCGTCTTTTAGTACCGACGTTTAAGGTGGCGTTGATGAAGCTGCAACTACATAAACTGTCATTGGTGTTCCAAGATAATATTTGGCAGGATATGTATACATAGGCCATGCCATGAATGTTTCGCCCTGAGGAAACGAGAGTTAACTCCGTGGGAAAAAGTTCGAGGTCACAAATTACTAATAACTTGAAAATTTTTGGATTAAACTATGAAACTTTTTTCGTATAAGTTTGGATTAGAGAAAGATTAGAGGTGAAAGTGATAGGAGTTGCTATTAGCTCTGTTGCGAGATGAATCATCGGATAAATCCCTCAATAAAATGTCAAGAATTCCTTGTAACTGTACCATAATACAAAATTCGTAACTTTTGGTTGACAACAAAGTAGTGCTACTTGATAGCTTCTCTTAAGGTCCATTTCTAGTTGTGACCTACGGCATCTGGGTCTATGTTCCCAAAATAAGCTTCTAATGGTATGCTTTTTGCCACATTTCTTTTTCACCTAGGTATTTTAGCAAAAAAGGTCTTTTAAGGAATTTAAATTATTTCCTGTTGTAAAATAGCTTAGCCCACAATCCAAAGCTTAAACTTTTCTGAGGCATAAAAAGTGTACGACAGTGGTTCACAGGGTCAAACACACCTTCGCTTTTGAGCCATTTAGTTATTTTGCTTTTCAGGCCCGAGGCCAGAGAGGGGTTAAGGGGCTAGGGGGCTTAGCTCCCTAGACAAAATGTTAAAGCAAAAAAATTATTAGAAATATAGCACATTTTATACTCCATTTGGGAAATTAGCCCCCCCCCCCAGAAAATGTTTTCCCGCTTCGGGCTTGTTGCCATTTGAATAAATGTATTGTTCTTTAATGATTTTTCTGCAGGGGGTTTGGGTGCAGTATCAAATTTCGTATCCAGCATTAAGTGGAAACACGGCAGACGACATAGACGACTACCAATTGAAACATCTCAAATTGTGTCATATATTATATGTTATACTATCTTTATTGACGTAGATATGAGGCTTAATCTATGGACTGAAACTTGAGACTTGAAAATTTTAGGCAAACGAAGACGTAAAATTCCATTTTAACGGACGTTTTTCCTCATGCGAGAGTCATCAATATTCATTGAATAAAGATTCTGAATTAACTTCTGGATAGCAGCTCATTTTTAATGCTGTGGTAAAATTCTTTGTATCAAAGTTTGTCTGAAGCCAGGGTCAGCAGAAGCTCCACTTGGTTGCTCTGAACCAAGGGTTGAAAGTAAGGAACCAAGCTAATAAAGTTGCATTGGTTCTCAAAACACAGTTATTATTCTTGCAGTCTAAAGATTAATCTTAATTCAAAAGCCAGATTTTCACCCCAGAAGGATTAGTATCCCTAGAAACTGGAAGGGAATACTGCTACAAAATTGGTATCGAGTTTGGTTAAATAGAAGAACAACGTAAAAATGAAATGTAGTCAACATGCTTGAGCATGTCATTTATCCGCTTCTGTTAGGTTATTTTGCAATAGAAGTAGTTCTTCAGCAATAATTCATTCATGAAAGTTATAAATCAAAGCTAATTGAAGTTTGATACTTATTTTTAAAATTTAATTCTCATTCTCTATTGATTTCACGAATTTTCGACGGCACACAATTGCAGATTTTGAGAAGGTTTTTTCAGCAAATTTGATATAATCAACTTTTTGCGAAAAAGTGCATTACTTGCGATGTAGAAAGAATAAAACTATGGGCATCCCATTGCTGTCTCATCATTGTCTACTTTTTTCGAACCCCTATCAATCATATTGTCATGATTCACGGGATTTGAATAAAAAGTATCTTTCTGTTGGGGTCCAGAATTTAGGAAAAAAACGTGCATCAGATAAAGCGGAGAACATCTGGTGTAAAATTCTGAAAGATCATTGCGCAATTTATTGTTATCTGAGCTGTAGCCCATGAAGCCGTTGGAGCAGTCAGAAATGGTAGCCTGTTTTACATTCAAAATCTCAAGAGAACTTTTATGCTTATACAAGGTTCTTGAACCAGTTTGAAAAAATGAGTAACGGCGGATTGCCTACAACCTTGCTAGCAAATTAGCAGCGTCCTCCAAACTAGCAAATATCTTTTCACTTGCAAAAGAATTTCATAAACTGACAAGAACCAAAGAAAATAGCTCGGATATGTTTGGTAATGTTGAATCAGTTGGATTGGGAACTGAGGAGTTATTACAGAAAATGCACACAAGTTTTAAGCTGAACGACAGCACTGCAAAAAGAAAAGCTGCGTTTTTTGGGGGCATGCTACGAGACGATCATGGGGCAAAGTATTTTTGAAACATCATGGAGGGGTCAATTGCAGGTAGAAGATCTTGTGGAAAGCAAAGAATGGATAGATGAAGTAAAAAAGGCTGGGTGAACATGTAGCAATATGACACGCCGAAAAGAAGGCTAAATATGTAATTTGGCATAGTGTAAAAGTTCACGTAAAATATGTGAAAAATATATTATTTAACCTATGCTGCTCTGATAATTTGTGCTTGTTTAATTTGTTTCCTCACACAGGACACCAATGCATGGCAGTGCTATCAATTTAAGCTATCAATTCACTGTAATGTAATGTTTTGTAATTTAATGTTATACAATGTAATGTAATGTAATACAATTCAATGCAATGTAATATAATGTAATATAATGTAATGCAATATAATGTAATTTAATGCAATGTAATGTTATAAAGTGTTATTGATTCAATTGAATTTTGATTGAATAATTGAAAAATTGAATAATGATGTAATCACATGCAAAATATCTAAATGAAACTGAGACATGCTCATGTTAATTTAGAAAGTTGAGTTCAAAATCATGTTCTTCTGAACACATCACCGCGGTTGTATCAAATACAGGCCTGACAGCTTAATAGATTTTAAACAGCGCGTACTTAGTTAATGAAATAAATATTTCAAAATACATCACAAGCAAAGAAAGCAACACAAACCTTTCTCAGCAAATGTACTTTAACTTTTGTCAAGGAACACTTATTGAGGTTTGATACATTCCACAATTATTCGAAGACCGAATAGGGTATGAAAAAGAGCATTTAAATCCAATCATAATCATAAAGAATATTGAACATGAAATCAAATCAGGTTTTATTCGATTTCTATCTACAACTATTTATTTATTCCGTTCATCTAAAATGATTGAAAGTATGTAACATCTTAAAAGGGAGAAGATAGAAAAGGAAAGAATACAAAATTATTAGAAATTCACCAGGAACAGAAAAAGACAACAACAGTAGAAAGATATAAGAAATTGATTCTTATAAAAAACTTCAACAGCATTTTCAGCTGTAAGAAAAAGTCTGTTTAGTTCAAACTGAAAACTTTAGAAAAATGCATCAGGAAATTGCATCGAAAACTTTTAACTTAGACCCATAAATAAGATTCTTGGATTTATCTGGAAGCAAAATATTACAAAAGACAAGGTATTTGACGTAACATAGAGTTTTTAGCGCATGGAAACGAACGTTGCTGCGACTACATCTGAAAAAACCAGCAAGAGAAGACCTTAAAGAACATTTTAGCAAAGCGATAAGGGAAAACCAAAAATTAATTTGGATGCAAATAATAGAAAGTCCAGTCCAGTTCAAGTCAAGAAAAGCCATTAACCTTCCTCCGGACAAAAACATATCAGGCAAAGGCAAATCTTCCTCATAGACAATAGAAAATGGGCATGTCTGTGGTGTGTCATAGGATTTTCTATTATTCTTCGTGGACCTTCCTCTAGCTATTGACCATGTGTGACCGTGATGTTTTCAGAACTCTGCAAATCATAAAGAAAAAAATTTAAACAGCTAAAACTTCTTCTGTCTAAAGCAACAACTGGTGAAGCATATTCTTAGGTAGATGGAAAATTACCTTCCAGGGTGCTTAGTTATATCTTATTTTTTTCGAGCGATTGCAAGTACTAGAATCCCTATATTAAAGTGATAAACTATCAAAAAACATGCAGAATGTTAATATTGTTTAATACTAGGGTTTGTCTCTGCAGGCCATTTGTAAATCAGCTTCTCTTTTTCATGGTGCAATATGTTAATATGCCCAGTAACGATGTGAGTATTTGCGTCTAATTAATTCAAAATTCTGCACGTTTCACTTAAACTTTTTGAAATAACAGGAGCCTAAGTTTTTTCTTTTTTCTTTTTTCCTATTATTATCAATTTTTAAAAAACATTTTGTTGAACATTGTATGCATCTTGCCTCCCTACAAATGCCATAGTACTTAACTGTCGTTTAAACATTTTAGATTGAGGAAAGAAAAGTAATTATGATCCAAAACCTTGTGTTTATGCCTTGCAAATAGATTGGATCGATAGCAAGCCTTGAATTTCGTAGTAATTTGAGATTCAAACCTCAGTTCATTAATGAAACATCTGCCTTTTTTATAAATGTTTATGAATCTCACAAAATCTTCAACTTTTATACGTCTTAAACGACAAATCGGGTTTGATTTTGTGTTTGCACATAAAATAATAGATCAAAAGCTTCTGACCATTACCAAGATTTATTTCAACATTTTATTGCAAATAGTTAAATAATCCAGAAACGCCTTTTTAGCAAAAAAACATTACTATTTATCCACCTGTATTAGCTATTGCAATAGAAGTAGTTCTTCAGAAATTAGTTGTTCTTTAAAGTTTTTAATCAAAGTTAATCAAAGTAAAATTCTCATTCTCAGTTAAATTTCCAAATTTTCCACGGCACAAAATTAAAAATTTTGGGAGGTTTTTTTCAGCAAATTTGATATGGTTTTTTCTTGGTCAAGATATGCAAATTGGGCCTACGTTCAACTGTGAGAAAACCTGTTGTCAGCTTCTGCTACTCTGATTGGAAAATAAAATACGGAGAATTTAGTTGTGATCAGAAAATTTAGCCAATAGAATATGACCAACCTGCGCTGAATAAATATTCTGCAATTATGGTGCATTAGCTTAACCTTGTTTGATATGGCTTCTTTTTAAAGCGCTATTAGAAAGATCTACCAAGAGTTTCCTGAACAGGTGCAAGGAATGCCTTGAGCAGCTGTTGATCGATCTGTTTCTGAATTACCACCTTCAGTTAAGTGACAGAAGAAGTTCGCCATGCAGAAGATGTATAAAATGACTATAACTGGAATTTCATTCCTATTTGCTTTGGTCACGCTTAGCTTGCAAATTGAGCGTGATGACAGAAATAGAAGTGCAATGTTTAATGTAATGGCAGAAAATTCGAGGCTGTCAGGTGACGTTATTGAGGCAAGGACAGTCAGATTTGTTTCTCGCTGCCCTCAACTATGTCTGAGCAACAAAGCTTGCAAAAGTTTCAATTACAACATCGAGACCATGCTATGTGAAATTCTTAAGGTGAATTTGAATGAAGTTGGAAAGGGAAGATTAATCCCTGCATCGGGATGGATGTACTATGATGCTGTCATAAAGGTAATCAATTTGAATTAGAAAACGATAATATGATACCCTAAGAACGTAGAAGCTCATTCTTACAGTGCCCTGTTCTAAGTCGCGGTTTTCTGTTATCTAATGAATAAGATACTCTCTAAAAAGGGGGCCAATCGACTGAGTTATTTTATGCAGGATTCATCTCATAATTCTTTCCTTTACAGAAGTTTTATGCTAATAAGCCAATGGCTTTTGGTTGCAGCTTCAAAGTGAGACGGTTATCGTTTGGGGGTAGCACTAAAATTTGGGAGAGGTAATTTGTATATTTTCATTCCCTTTTCGAATAACACAGCGGTTTGCAAAAGCTTGCCTGATAGCATCGTGTCTGAATTTAATAGCGAATCGCAACTGATGCAAAAACCCATCTCAGCGTAAAGCACTTATATTGCATCAATCTTATAGAACCAAGTTTAATCAGGATATTTTGAAAGCTATAGAAGATGTACCAATTTAAAGAAGTTAAACGTACTACTTAGTAAACTACAATTTATATAACTAGGCCCTTTCAACGCTTCAACGCAATACAAATTAGTTATCAACGTCTCTTCAGTTTCATACGCCCTAACCGAATATGGAAGTCTGTTCCAAGGAAAAGGAGCAACATTCAAAAAAGCACGATCACCAGTTTCTATTTTTCTTGTCTTTTCTACTTCTAGTAAACGTTCATCATTTGCAGGCCTAGCAAAGCGATTTGTCCAACATACTATCAATAATTCTCTAACATATTTTGGTGCAAGAACTTTCAATGATTTAACATTTTATACTGTATTTAACAGGTCTATTTTGAATGAAAAATTTGAGTTGCACAAGATTATCCAGTGTTGACGGAATAATTCCAGGTTTTCATAACTATAAACAAAATGCACCTGACACACAAAAATTATGCACATGTTTCATTATGATGCTCTAAGAAATCCAATATATGCTATAACACTATATTGGAAAGAGAATCTTTGCTAATAGATTGAATTAAATGCAAGATCAATTTGCAGGACAATAAGCAGTGTCTAACTTGGAAGCAAAATCATACAACATATCATGATAGAAAACCAAATTTTAAACATATAAGCACCATTGTGGACCAAGCTCTTGCTTTAACACATGTATAAACTATATTTTAATCTGTTTTGTAGCAACTAACTGGCTAACTATTATTTTCTCTTGATAAAAATGGTAGGCATTTGGCAAAAACTGCGTTGGCACCATCATTTTCAATGCATACATTTTGTTGCAGTTTTTATATATTAAAGCATAATTTCATTTTAAAGGCAAATCTTACATTTACATGAACAAATACAGACGATAAAATTACACGCACAAACACAAACACGTCCACAAACAGACGATACCGTACAACAAAATCATTACTTATATTCTATATTCATGATTGAGATTAAAAATCAATATAAAAAATTGCGTCTAAACTTAACGTTTGAAAATTTAGATTTTGTTTTAATCAAAGCGAGATAATTGCAGGCGAATTTCAAAATTTCGACTCAATTTTTACGCGCTCTGAATTTTATGTTATAAGGTGTATTTCTTGTCCATCGAGTGTTTCTCTATACGTGTAATTTCCCCAAAGGTGTTTGTTTAATTCAAATGCCATTTTTCTTAATTTTGTTAGTTTCATCTTTCGTTTCTAAGTGCTTTTTCTGCTTACATGTCTTTATGCAACAATTTTCCTGATTCATTTTCCACTCAAGTGAAAATTCATTGCTTAAAAAGCTTTCAGAACTGCATATTTTATGTAGAACTGCGCGCTAAAAAGCCCTGATATTTACATTCAATCCTTCTTAGAATGGGCAACCAATGAGTATCGACCCTTGGTGGTTGCAAAATGTGCATTTTGAAGAAGCTGATGATGATTTTGGCCATGATTTGCAGATCTACAGGAAAATACCATTGCACGGCTGACAGCAAAGCCCAAAGTGCAATAGCAAAACACTGATCGCTACTTTCTTATTATGCTTATTGATGAAGGCTGCTAAAATTTTAGCTTGATGACCAGAGATTTGTACAAAGCAATACAACGCAATTATTGTTCTCCTTTTTCATGGTGATAAAATGAAATTTTATCAGAGTTAATTTAACGAAGAAAACCTGTTATATGCGCATCTCTCGAGTATTGAATGTAATGAAGTGGTTGGTGTACTGCCTCTTGGTACGTTTATTCCCGCCTTCTTGCTTATAAAGGTGTTTGTTAAGATTGAATGTGGATCTCGTTTGGTTTAACCAAATGATTCAGGGCCTAAACAGCTGGCTTGCCTAGTTTTTTGCGTCCCGTGGGACAAGAGTACTATTTATGTTCCCAGGCATGGGAGGGGCATCACTTGCTAATTTAAACGTGTTACGTTTTGCTTCCAATTTTCCCTTCCCCTCCCATCCCCTTTTCTAGTGTTGTTTGATAGGTATATAATTGTTCGTTTAAATGTATTTTGACTATCAGTTATTCTCGTTTCAGATTTGTTTGCCTTTCTTTG
Organism: Catostylus mosaicus; assembly: GCA_964019065.1. Lineage (NCBI taxonomy): Eukaryota > Metazoa > Cnidaria > Scyphozoa > Rhizostomeae > Catostylidae > Catostylus > Catostylus mosaicus. The sequence continues at coordinate 12,919,778 of OZ025186.1, forward strand.
GTTATCGGATCATTTGGGCAGTCTCTTGGAGTGTATCGGGTCCTACCCCCCTTTTTTCTTTCTTCTCATTTAACTTGGGTTTTTTCATCAATCAATTTCAAGATATAGTATTTAACTTCAGTCTTATTCTTGCTTTCATACCTTAGGCTTTGCCGAATTAATCGGTTTTAAATCTAAGGTAGGACAGGTGCATCGGCGTATTAGTGAGAAAAGAAAGCTTTTCTTGTCCATTCCCTGCCCAGAAATCAACTTTGCTTGTATTTTGGTTTATAAAATTCATTTGTTTGTAAGTTTTTTGGGGAAAAAAGTGAGCGTATTGAGCCGATGCACCAACGGCCATTCGCGCTCCCTATGATGAGGAAAGTGCAGCCTCGAGACCTGATTTTGTGAGGGTTATGGCTAACAATTCTGAGGGAGATTTTCTTATCTAGTTGCAGTTGCCCTTCATAGTATTTTCTGAGTAAAAATTAATATTATAGTACTCGTCTCCATGTTCACCGATTGATGGGAAAGACATTTGTGAACCTTATCAAAGCTGTGAAGTCGATAGCAGCAATGTATTGGAACACGAATGCAGGAACTTGGGTAAGTCATGGCAATATTTTATGCATGCAGTGGAAGGCACGAGCGGCGCTAGAAGTGAAATGCTAGGGTGGTGCAAAAGAGTTTTTACTCTAAGTAACTGCTGAGTGTACGGGACTCAGATTGGAAAGTGTTAAGAGAAATTGCATGTATCTTCAAGGTTTCTGGGGACATATCTACCTTACAAAGTTAGCAAAGTATTCGAAGTATATTGCCCCCTTGCAATCTGAACAAATGCATTAGTTTCTATTGTAAAACTGTGTTATCACCGGTGGAAAAAAGGACGGACTTTTTCGGACTTTTATTTACCCTTTCACGCCGATGATTTCAAAGTTTTTTCAATAGAAGCTAATGCATTTGTTTTGATTGCAACGGGGTACGACAAAGATATGGTCTCAACAAAGAATTAGGAATTAGAACTCGGAATAACATCCTCCTTAAACTGAGATTCTATTTCACAACTTGAAGAATTGAAAACGGGACGTATTAGAGATATGACGACTGCAAGCTATTTTTTAAACAAAATATTTGCATCTCTGGTAATTAGGTAATTGGAAAATTAAACGAACACACCTGTAGGTGAAGTTTTATTGGATTTCTATTAAACATCTGCCGAGAAAGTTGTGCGAGATGGTGTGTACGCACGCGAACCCAAGGCCGCCGAGAGGTGTTCGAGGCCCAGAGGCAAAATTGGAAAATGAAGGCCTTGTGTCTGTGACTGAAGCGAGCAGAAGGGGCAGAAAGCAAAGGAACCTGGTGGAATTGAATCTGGAGACACTCTTAGAATATTGTAGGCTGCTCCTATTGGGAGGTTCTATGAATACATCTCAAGAGGCTATAAATAAAAATTTTGATATAAGTTCAGGATTTTGGTATTATTACTTTGAACCTAAGGCCCTGGAGCAAACTACCCCATCTGTCCCTTCCTCTGTGCGGCCCTGCGCGAGCCAGCCATAGTGCTAAGCAAATGAAGCAATGACCAACCATACATAGAGGAAAAGCCTATACATGAACTGTTGAGATCAAGGTGTAAGTTCTTAAAGGGCCTCTCCAGCCAAAATCTAAAACTCCATTTTATCACCTAATACGATGGATTCAATGCTGCTGATCATGAATCTGCCATTCATTTTTGCGTACCTTGCATAGCTTCAAAGTTATAGACGTTTAAAGTTTAAAAGTTGAATTTGAAAAATTCTCGGGATGGTGACAAAAAAACCCAGAAAAACTTTTAGTTGAAAGTTTAACAATTAAAAATATGATGATGTCAATATAAATTTAATCATATGCAAAGCCTTTTTTAAAAAACATTGTTGTTTAGTTCTTAGGGTTTAACTTCAAAAATCTTAATTGTCATCGAATTTATTTGCATACCTAGCCTTGGCATTTCACCCAACGTCAAACATTTTAATGATTTTTTAGTTTTTCCCCCTGTAGACTCTGTCTTCAATTTGTAATATTTTTGGATCATCCATTGAAGTTGTGAGTTGGCAATATAGTTGAATCAATTTCCCAGTAGATAAAAAGGTGACATCCCTTTATTAAGAACCTTGTTAAGATATCAGGCTGAAATGGTTTATTATGTAGTGGGTACAAAACATCTGATTTCAGGCTGTACGTTCTTGATAAATGAAGATTCTTATGTGTGGGGTTTTCACTGTATATGAGAGAAATAGGAAGAGCAGGGAGGGGAGAATAGGTCAGATAGAAAGGAATACATCAAAAATGAATGGGAAACGAGAGTATTGTGATATTTTTTAATTCAAGTGTTATATTGGCTGTGAGTGAAGCTTCTCCAAGAAGACAGCAGTAGCTATTGTGGAAAAGGATAGACCTTGGTTTGAGTATAACTGTCTGATACTCGACATACCATTAGCTTCCATGGACGCCATGTAGCAGCTCCCTCCCTTTTTTCGGAGTCAGGCCAAAATTGGTCATACATGTATATATATATACATACATGTAAACATGTAGCTATATACATCTAGAACAAAAATTGGTCATGAAACCTACAGAAAACCCGATTGTAAAGAGACATTGAAGTCCCTGAAAAGTTAATGATAGCAAAGCGAACATCTTTTAAGTTAGCAAGCACGTTAAGATACTTTTAAATGGGGGTATGCTTCGATAACGTCAATTGGCCAATGTCTTAAAGGGAAACCATCTTCAAAAAACAATAAAAAAAAGCAGTATTGCAGAAGTGCTACAAGATCATCGTTGATTGGTCGATTCATGTTTTGGGGAATGCAAGCATACTATTGGTCAGTAGGGCTTGGATTGGTATTCCCCTTTTGTCTAAAATACAAAGACCACTTTTCGGGCACAATTCTGGCCAATATTTGGTTTTAAACAAAATAGTTCCTATTGTTATGCAAATCAGATAATTCGAACTGAGCCAATCATAATAGTCCTTGTAAAAACTTCTGCAAGACCCGAAAAAGCATGTCTTGGGTGTGTTATAGCATTTTCTATGGTTTTTTGTTGACCTTACTCAAGCTTGTGACCGTGTGTTTTTATAACTCTGAAAATTGCAAGCAAATAATTAAAAAAAAGAAGGCAAATAAATCAGTTACATCATTGTTACAGTAACTACTTCGAAGTATTTCAAGAGAGACTGTTATAAGACTGTTACTGTTATAAGGATATTCAAGAAATACTAGGGATAACTGTTGCGTAATGTAAAGCTGAAACTAAGAGTAGAGACAAAAATATGCTTAATTCTAAAAGGTAGCAAATAACTTTATTATCATTTGTATTAAGAAACTTTTTATAGTTAGTATACATCCTATTTAAATATTTACAATACTAGAAAACAAGGTTTAAAGTGAATTAAAAATGATTAAGGGAAACAAATTATTTCCTTATTTTGGATCCTAATTATAATCAATTTAAAATTATTTGTGTTTCAAGAAGAAGGCCTTTCAATACAAGGAAGTTGATTCTTAATGTTTGCTGTCTTTTCGGTTTTTGTGAAAAATTTTTCGATGCATGAACATTTTTCTTATAAATTCTTTTTATTAATTTATAACTATCTATTATTCAATGCAAGTGCACCACCTCCATAAGAGATATGGCAACACTTCAAAAACCGCAACGTTAAAAAAACAAAATTATTACTAGAAGACTAAGATTAATATCAAAAAAACAATTATTAAGAAATAAAGATAAAATAAGATGAATACAAGATAAGAAGCTGTTTTCGTTTTGTAATTTAAATGCTTCTTTCAGAAATTTGGTTACGGCATTTATCAATGGCTCACTCTTATTTCTCATAAGGCGGATAAATTGCAAATAAGAAGGTAGCAAATTAATGCTAGCCAGTCTTCGGAGGGGTGTTCTATGTTTCTGAAATGCATGGCCTGATATTTAGATAAATCATATGCATGCCATGTATTTTATAAATTAGTCTTGCTTGCATTGCTCAGTGCTTTTGATTATAGAGTAAAACAGTATATTTAAAGATGCTTTTCGTCGCATTTGCAGAAAACATTGCTTTTGGAAAATCTACCTCTCAAACAAACACTTGCTTCAACGCAAATTCTTCACGAGCTGTTGATGGAAATAAAGCCACGAACTTTCACAAGAATTCGTGTTCTCACACGTGCGCTACAGGTGCCAAGGAATGGTGGATGGTAGACTTTGGTGCCAATGCAAATGTGCATTCAATTAGAATCACAAACAGAGGTATTTCACTTTTATATTGTCAAAGGCATACTGCGGCCATACCTTTATGGGGAAGAAGAAGATACTTGACACTGATCAATCTACTCTTACATTATAATTCGACCACCTTATAAGTAAAAGCTTTAGTCGATGCAAAGGTTTTAGATAGGATCTCTATGATTTAGCGGAGCTACGTCGAGGAATACCCTCAACGATGGTGAAAAATTATCTATATAGAGTCGGTTGCTGCTTGCAAAAAGGAAATTAAGACTTGGAATGGAACCAGTTGCCTTTGAGTAATTTGTAGATAGATTACTTAATTACTTAAATTATAGATTAAAATGTATTTTTGGGCTTATTGTTAATAGTTGTTGAAAATTATTTGTAAAACTGATGCTGAACTTTGACGTATTTAAAAACACTGTTTGAGATACGTTCTTCACCAGGAAATGGACCCAAGGGACCAGAGACCGGTCCTCAGGGTACAGGAAGTGAAAGATCATGCAAGAATTCAAAAATTATGCCGTTTTTTATATCAGCTTTTTGCAGTTCTCATTTGCAATTCATCGATTTAATTTTATTGCTATTAAATCTGTGACAATTTTACTAAAGTTGGTCTTTAAAGCCTGGTTTCCATATCGTCGTAAGCGACGGGGACGTGTCCCAGCAGAGGATCGGCGATGCTGCTGGGATGCTTACGACGATATGGAAACGCGTTTATAGTGATGTCCCCGACGTCCCTGTCATGTCGCCGACGTCCCCGTAGAGATAAAAAAGTTGAACTTTGTTCAACTTTTGAGAACGTCCCCAATGCTGCGCCGTCGTGTCCCCGTCGATGCGGGGACAGTTTTCTAAATGGAAACCACAAATTTGTGATCAGCGACGACGGGGTTGCTCAATTCTTCACTTGGAGATTCATAATAATGCATTCGAGACTCAAAATAACATTATCAAATTACAAAAACAGCCCTCCGACGATATCACTGGGACACGTCCCCGTCGCTAACGACGATATGGAAACCACATCATCGTAAGCGTCCCAGCCGCATCGCCGACCTCTGCTGGGACACGTCCCCGTCGCTTACGACGATATGGAAACCAGGCTTAACTCGGGCTGCAAATTTGTGCTAGAATCAATAAGCTATTTTTCTTACTTACAATGCATGTTCAGATTGTGACCACTTGCAACTTTCGACTTAAAAAAAAACGACCAATAAAGTCTATAAAAAGGCACTTGTAATCAAGACCAACGTCATGCTTCATATTGCAAACAAACACAAGAAAAAAGAGCAAAGATTGACAATTCAAAGATCCATGTTTCTCACGTTGGTCAAGATACGAAATAAAAGTCTATGCAAAAGGCTTCATTTGTTTCAAGCTTCCAATCGGTAATAGACAATAAACCAATTCCCTTTTCAAGGCATATAAGATATCTGATTAGGAAAGGTGGTTAATTGGAATTGGTCTGTGAGCAGTTATCAGATGAAAAGTTAAAGATAACTGGTCGTGTATGTCGCCATAACCTCTGGTTCAGTAAAAACAGAGCCAAGTTTAATACACTAATTTCGCCAATAAACATAATCAAACATGAAAGTCCAAGTTCAGAATTGTAGCATTTTTTGCACGCTGTCTTGTGACTAATTGCCCAGACTTTGCAAGGCATCTTAAGTTAGACAGATTTTAGTACAATGGTTCCATCGTCCTATCCCTGTTTAGTTTTGTCTCTATGTAGCCACCTGTCTTTTTCATGTTGTTAATGCAATTAGTTGGGATAATCTCTACTTACAAAGCACGTTTGGAAGTAAACAAAACTCTTACAACATATGCAATGCAAGAGAGCGGGATTTATTAACTCAAATTGATCCAACTTGATCAAAATACGACACAAAAGTCTTTAGATAGTGCTTCATTTGTTTCAAACTTTCAAACGATAATAGACAATTAACCAATTCCAACCCAGGGTCTATAAATGTCTCAATAGGAAAGATGGTTAATTGGAGTCGGTCTGGGAATAGTTATCAGATGAAAAGTTGAAGATAACTGGTCGTGTTTCCTCTTCAATATCTTTGCCATCACTGTTATATGTCGCTAAAACATCTACTTCATTGAAAATAAAGCCTTATTGTTTATGAGTACTTGGCATATTTCCCGATAGATGTTGATTTAAATTCATGAGCAAGGCATCAAAATCAATTAGGTTTTTGTGCATCGGACATTCTTCGCACGAATCAATGCAGAGTTTTATTGAATGATTTAGAGATGTTCATTTGCAATGGATTTGACATAAATTTATCAAATATTACTAAACGATGTTAACTTTGTTGCACTAAATATAAGATTCTGTTCATTATCCAACTTGAAGATTCAAGGCAGAATTTCAGCAGTCTCTGCAAGCTGTCTTAACGTGACTTACTGCCCAGGCCTTTCAAAAATTTAAAGCTAGACAGATTGACGTAAAATAGTTCTATTTCTGATCTGCGTGTGGTTTTGTCCCTTTCCAGTTACTTTGTTTGTTCTATGTACCTTATGTAATTAGTTCAGATATTCTCGACTAATAAAGCATCTTTGGAAGTAAGCAAAGCACCTAAAACATATGCAAAGAAAGAGAGTGAGGTTTAATAATTCAATGGGATCCATGTTGATCAAAATACGACACAATGTCTTTACATAGTACTTCATTTGTTTCAACTTTTCAAACGATAATAGACAATTAACCAATTCCCTTTCAAGGCATATGAAATAACTGATTAGAAAAGGCGGTTGATTGGAGCCGGTCTGTGTGTAGTTATCAGTTAAAAAGTTTAAGATAACTGGTCGTGTATGTCGCCATAACTTCTGCTGTAAAAATAGAGCCTTGATGTTTTATCTGTACTCTTCACGTTTTTAGACAATAACTAATTGCAATTCATTGAAAAGATATCCAAATCAATTAAGCACTATATTAAAAATTATTCGCACTAATCTTTGTTAGATTTTCTTGAATTATCTAAAGGTGTTCATGAATAATCGGTACGCCATTAATTATTCAAAGATTTAATGAATATAACTTTGTTGAACTTAACAGAACGAAATTTTTGAGAGGACATTAAACCAACTGCAAGACTTTTAAATTGCAGAAAAATAAAGCGTTTTTCATCAAACAACAAAAAAGTTTGAAATTGCCTGAAAAAAACCATATTCCTCAAAGTGCTATTACTACTGACCCGAGAACAATGCCAAACCCGGAACGTTCTGGGAAGATTGATTGAGGCTGACTTCTTGGGCCAGACTATAGAATGAAAAATTACTAGAAAGTATTATTTTACTCTAGTTCAACAATAAACCGACGAATTTATTCTGTATCTAGAAATAATCACTTTTTGAAAAGTCATTGCCCAAAAGAGACTATTTCAAGCCTGATATTGAATTCGAGACCCATTTTTCTAATGTATGGCCTAATGTGTGGCATAATTCTCAATCTCATACACAATTTAGCGTCTTGAAAATAAAGTAGATGTCTTTCTTGTTTTTATTGTTTCATCGTTCAAAAGCGATTTCAGTATGAAGATTGAAGATGGAAACTGTTAGGGCCATAACCAGATTATCTGGAGAATGTCTAGCATGAAGAATTATGCAATTCTATTTCGAAAAAAGAACGTTTAAAAATTTTCTGCCAGAGAACGAGAAACAAAATAACAAAATTAATAGAAGACATTCAAAGAGGGAAGTGCTATGATGCATCATTCAGCATTATCGCAATTATCGCAACAGTCTCCAAAACCTACATAAAAGAAAAGAAAAGGAAATTGTGGAGGAGTATCGTAAAGCAAGTAGTTAACTCTTTCTATTCTTATTTGTTGATCACAAGGGAACGTCTTGAATCCAGAACAACTTAAAGGAGGAAGAAGGAAGAAGAAGGCTGTATTTATAAGAATAGAATAAAAGTGCTCGGTAAAGGTTCTAGAAACTTTCTTCAGAATAACTTATGGGCAATAAAAACAATTACGGATTTTCTTGATTCTCCTAATTATGCGATGCTTATCAATTTCCCCTTTGGCAGTTTAAATTTGCGATATTCTTACGAGAATAAATGATACGTTTTTCTATATTTTAGGGGATTGCTGTTCCGCCAGATTATCGAATTTTAATGTAAGGGTTGGCGGATATGGAAGTGACAACATTGACGCAAACGAAGCATGTGCTCTTAACGAAAATGCAAATGATGTAAGTACCAAAGTCATTCTTTGCAGACCAACTCGTCACGGAAGATACTTGTTCGTGCAACAAAATTTGATGCTTGCTGTGACATTGTGTGAGGTAGAGGTGTTTGGAGAATTCCTTTAAGCATGATTTTATTAAAGGATTGCATAAGAACACTAAATGGGACTTTAATTGAATCTTAGTAACAATTCTCAAGACAAGGGTGTTTGCCAACAAGGCAAGGGTGTTATTAGATACCGACTCCATCAGAGTTATCAATATTTTTTACATTATTATCGGAATAAAATGCATATTTATCCTTGTAAAATTCCAGTATCTTTTAAATAAGAACCAGTGAAAAAGAGATTTACGTTGGCTGAATTATTCTTATTTGCTTTTAAACTATTTGGGTGTAGATAATTTATAAATTAGACAATATTTGTTTATGCAGCAGGTATTGTTTTAGATGAATAATATATATACGTACCCAAAATGCAAAGTCCAAAAATGATCTAAACCTTCCTCACAAAGCAATAAATATCAGGCATGGCTTGGGTGTGTCGTAGCAGTTACTATTGTCTTGCGTGGATCTTCGTCAATTTAGTGACTGTTTGACCGTAATGTTTTCCTAACTCTGCCTAAATTATAATGTTCTTAAAGATGTAGAGCTTACCAAGAATCTGTTTTGAATAAGCTGTAGTTTAACATTGTCAGTGTCTTCAATTGGCATATATTAAAATATTACGACAGAAAATCAAGCAAAATCTTTCAACAGTGTCTCAGCCTCAGCTTGTTCCTAAATTGTTCTTAATTTCTGAAAACTTTTTAAGCTCGTGATCTTATCCAATTGTTCTTATACAAAAAAGAGTGTAGGATTTTCATTTTAGCTATAATTCTGGAAGCTTATTACCTTCAGTTTATTCGCTAGCTGCCTCCTACTTCCTTTCTCGAAAAACACTTGCGACGATTAAGTGTGAAAGTAAATGGAAAAAGACGGCAAGATTAGTAGTGAATCATTTGATATATAAGACTCCATGGAAAGAGAATTTCCTTTGGACCATAAGCTACGCTTGTTCTAGATCACAACAAGTGCCTAAAGTGAAAAACATTAAAGGCATGCAGTAAAACATAAGCTTCAAACTTCATACTAGGATTGGCCCTTTCCTCTTCAAACAGGAATCATGTTCGATGGAAACAAACGAAACAATATGTGTTGAAGTTACAACCCAACACATATATCGCATTCAGGGCTTGCTTTGATACTAGTTTTTCCTCGGTTAAGTTAGATGATTACTTTGACATTTTTGTTAGAAGACATTTATTGAACTTAGAATGAAGACTTGTCCAGTCAAACCATAGCAACGCTGGTCCAGATTACGAGAAATAACATGGTGTACGATTGGCATAGTGCAAAATTTAACCTTGCTTATTAGATTTGATCAGTAGCGGAAATTCAGGGTAATACGTGAAAGGGCTCCTTCTCTCAAATATCCAACAAGAATACACATAGGGAACAAAGTGCATAGATTCCTCCATCCTCTGTTCGAATTCCTGCATCGCTGACTTTAGAAATAGTCTTGTTAGTAAGGAAATAACTCATTCCTTTGAATAAGATGAGAGTGAATTAGAAATTGAAAACATGAAACCATTTTCTGGCCCTTCCGAAATCAATTTCTGACAAGATAGCGATTGATGGGTGAGCTCGAGCCCTGTTAGGTACCTCTTTACCACGTACACTTACACTTACACGTAAACCTACACGAACACGAACACCATGTACACGTGCCCACTACTTCACCTACTTGCTCTCAAATATACTCGTCCTTCGCTTGTAGTCTTCGATTTGTAAATTGAGGCTCTATAGGTATTTGAATGGAGAAACCCTGTTATTTCAGCCAGTAGATTTGGATGAAGTAGTTGTTGTTTTTAAAATTTATAAGTAGCCAAGAAGTCAAGAAGTAGGAAGTAGCAAGTAAGGCTAAAGGAAGAGGGAGAGGGTAGTTCTGCCGACTAATTCTACAAAGAAGAATCAAATAGAGTAAAAATCTTTTCGGCCCACGGCTATTAGAGAACGAAGACATCCTACATCATTTGTTCTGCTCTATACGCTTGTAGTTAGATTCAACTCAACAAAAGAAGTTTAACTCTTTGCCTCTTAAGTTAACTGGAATGCATAGCTAGGCTTGATAGTTAAAATAGGAAACATTAATCTAATTAACAGGTGATTAAGTTAATAAAGACAGTTTAAATTTAATTTACTTTTAGATTTTATCTCTAGGCTTTGGCTCAACTTTGGTATGAAGTAGTCGTCCTAGGTAGATAAAAGTTGTGGTTATTGAGCAACTATCTCCCTGGTCAACCCAATCCTTTTCTAGAACATTCTACTTTGCTACAAGAAAATCTTCCAGAAACCCCGGTAGGAAAATAGGAGCTAGCTTGAATCCAGTTCTCCTTTAAGTTCTCCTGGATTCATAAATTAACTTCGATTTCTTTTTCTTTAATCCAATTTCTGTTCTCAACTACCAAAATTCAAAATTTTGCTTAATCGATACCGCATAACAACTTCTTCCTATCACTTCCCTCCATACAAGCCCTCTTTTCACCGTTTCCTCTCTATTTACCAATTACTTTACCAACATTATTTAACACAAAAGGCTCCTCATTCGTCACATCACTAAACATGTATCTGATGTTACCCTTAACCCTAACCCTAACCGTAACCCTAAACCTAACCCTAACCCTAACCCTTAACCTTAATCCTAACCCTTCGTTTGCATAAATTGGGTCCACTCGACCAGGCATGCGGGTCACACCTGTTTGACTCAGGCTTGATTGGTTGACTTAATTAGGTTGGCAGGGGTCAAAAGCTGTGCTTTTTGGTGAACCAGGACCGAGGTGGATCCAAGCTGAGTCGTACCAACCCAGCCATATAATCGGTCTTTAAGGCTAAATTTTTTAAGGCTAGGCCACATACGTTTCTGTGGCACTAGACGTGATAAATGCTTTTGTACAAGTATTCCTCCAAATCGAAAAAAACGAAGTGATGATCCTGTTGATTCAAGGGGATGTTGGTTTTGTAATAAGTAAGATCTACGCTGATCCTGGGGCCCCTTAATTGATTGCGAGAGCAGCTCTAAGAGACACCAAAGCTCAAAGCGTAATAGTTGACAAAATCAATACAAGGTATACCTCATCTCCTAGAAAAATCGGAAACCTTTAAGAGTCATTCATTCATACATGACCTGGTTTATTCACCAATTAGAATAATTGCGTATTTCGCATCCAGCCCGGTAGTTATCACTTTCCTTGCAGCGGGGAAAAAACCGCTGATGTAGGCCGCAAAAACCTGACAGTCATTAGGCGTAGGTTTGTTGACGGCATGCAACTTATCAGAAGGAAATGGATACCACAAGGTGGGGAAGCGAGGAAATTCAATCAATCGTAACCAATCTCGAGTACTTTTTGCGGTAAAATTGGGCTTTTTCAAGAACGTCAATCATTCCTATTCTGCTGCTACTTTTAATCCGCGAATTATTGTAACCAGGAATCATTAACAAAGAAACGTATAGCCAGACATGTGAATCTGGGAAAATGCCTGGATTTACGTAATGATAACATTAGAAGAGACCGTTGTTCAAGGATTCAATGGGTCAGGGGAGTGCAACACATGGTTGTGGAGCTGGGGTGTAAAGGGGTCTGAACCTGCTAGTTATTGAGTCACAAAGTAAACTTTTAGATTACGGTTCTTTTATTATCAGTAGAACACCCTTAATTCTAACATTTTTAGCTTTACACCATACAATTTGCCAAATGATTGGCGTGAAATTGGAAGTTGTTTGGGGTTACACTTTATTTGATACGAAAGTGGTTTATAAGAAAGTATTAGGAACAGGACGCTATTGAGAACAGTGCATTTCTGCACTGATGGATTACCCTGTATGAATATTCGATTTATTATTATGTTTTTAATATTACACGCTGCCTAAAATAGTAAAAAAAAATTAAGTTCTGAGTTTCTCCCTCAAAACAATCCATTTTACTATAATTATTTGAAAGAATTGCTTTCCATTCCTTAAAATAACAGTTGCATTGAACAATAAATTTTGTCTAAATTCTCCAAAGAGCCGTACAAAACACAATAAGGATGAAAACATCAAAAGCACATTTAAACACTTCTTTACTTTACAGTTTGTTACATTTGTTTCTTATAAAAAAATTATGTTTACTTACCATGCGAAGTGACATGGGAAGATACTGTTGTGCCAAACAAATGATCAACTGTAAATAGATGTAAATGTAAATGATCAAACAATATTTAGAATGCTGGCTCCGAGAAAAACAAGAGAGAAGATCCATTTATGACAACATAACAGATATTTTATGCTTATTAGACCCATGATACTGATAACAGAGAATGAATTAGATATTTATTTGAACTTAAAATCTTGCAGTTCTAGTCTGAAGACATTATTTGCCGGAAACTTGGAAATTGATAAAAAAAATCCACCAAAATGTTCGTGTTCAGGAGGAGGGATGGAAGCTCCACTTTTTTGAAAGCTCCTTTTGGAAGCTTAACAAATAAGCAGGTACAACAGAGAACAGAAGAGCAGGCTGCCTATCGGATTCTCGAGGAATAATTGCGATGATGTATATAAGTAACGGAGGAGAGGAACAACGCAAAGCGCCAGGAGCACACAGCCAGTGGCGGACTGGCTTAGAATTGCACACCGGCCATGGAGAACTTTGTTGGGCTCTTTTGGGTGTGGCTTGAAGTTAGGGCTCCATTTTCTTCAAAAAGGGGCCCTTTTGGAAGAATTTTCAAGGGGCCCACTTGCCATTGGCCGATGGACAGATGGGCCAGTCCACCACTGCACTACATTCATATTTTTTTAAAAAAAATGAGCCCTTTTCTCTTGCCTGTGGCCCTCTATATGGGAAGAAGATTTTATAATGTTGTTAGAAAACGCAATATTTTCCAAGTCAAGATGTCCAATGCTGTCACGCCTTTGCACTTTACACTTAAATGAACCTGAGTTGCTACCATTATATTTTAAATCATTATTGAAATTATTTGGTTCGTCACAGGCGCTGCTTTGTAGGAGATTTGCTAACTTGTAACTTTAAATAAGAGACGTGTTAGGCATCCTTCCTTGTTTTTCCTTTTCCGCACGTTAGCCCAAAATGCAAAGCATGGCAGTGGTGCACCCAAGAAAATTCTAAAATGCCTAAGATAGCGCACCTGGGCGGCCCTCAGATTTTAGAGTTTTAATGTCTGTGCAGTGGTACCTATAGTGTATTGGCACACCTGACGATTTCTGTACGCTTTAAGCGAACCCGTACCTGAGGGGCGGAACTGTTGGCGCACCCAAGATCTTGTCAAGATCGGCCATACTCTTCAAACCTCAAACTAGACGTTAGCTACCTTAACCAACAAATGTATGTGTTGGTGGGAAAAAACTATTTAAAAAAAACGCTTATTGAAATTAATCTAATTAAGCCAAATGTTTGTGTTGCAACAATTAATTGAAAAGCGGGGAGCAAAGTCACATTTTTAACCTTTGGAAATCTTAATTAGACTTCCTTTGTTTCAATTTCATTCCAGTTGGATTCATTTGTTTTCATGTCATCAATTTGGTTGGGGTTGGTCTGACAAAATTCAATTTGAAGTGATTTGATTAAATGCAGTTCATGTGATGTCAATTTAGTTCGTGTTCCTTTATCTAATCGTATTTTATTTCATTTTAACCTTAATTTAATTTTATTTCATACTTTTGATTTAACCTTAATTTCATTTTTTGTGATTTTGTCTCATAAGATTCGTTGATTTTATTTCATTTCATTCTATTTCATTTCATTTCTTTTCATTTCATTTCATTTCATTTCATTTCATTTCATTTCATTTCATTTCATTTCATTTCATTTCATTTCATTTCATTTCATTTCATTTCATTTCATTTCATTTCATTTCATTTCATTTCATTTCATTTCATTTCATTTCATTTCATTTTCATTTCATTTCATTTCATTTCATTTCATTATGTTTCATTTCATCTCATTTCATCTCAGTTCATTTATTTCTCAGTTCAAAGTTCTCACGAAAATACAAAAACAATGCTGTTTACACCAAAAATAGATAAATACTTATTGTATTTTACGCTATCTGCAAAGCAGAAGAACCATGGCCTTGACTCAAGCAAAAGCAGGCCAAAATTTTATTTAATTTGGTTTGAACTAGGTTGGTTTAACATGACTCATTCTATCTTGATGTAGGATAATTCGATCTAATTTGATATAATTCCAGTCAATGTTGTTCTTTTTCGTTTCCTCTTGCTACAATTCAATTAGGTTTTTATTTTCCAGTATCCAAATCATCTAAGTATAACAAAATACAGGCTCGGCTGCAAAAGTTTTACGCAAATCTGCAAAAAGAAAGGGGCAGCGTCTCAAAGGTTACCTCTACATTATCTGCGCTTAGTCCACAGAATCTGGGACGACATTCTAGAATTACGCAATTTAGTGCCAAAATAGAGACACCATAATTTAATCTAATTTGACTTCATTTCGTTAAATTAATTCAATAAGGTGTAATTCAATTAGATTTCATTTGATATTCAGTGGCGGATCTAGGAATTTATAGGGGGTTCCAAATTCAGATGTTCTTTAATGTTGTAGTAAAGAGTTTGTGGAAAGACTGTAGCTTTTGAACTGAAGACCCTGAGATTTCGCATTTTCTGAGGTCTGAAACCTGGACCCCCCCCTAAATCTGCCTCTGATATTCAATCAATAATTTCATTTGAATCGTTTTATTTAAATTGCTTGGTACATTCAATTTCATTTTATTTCATTCATTTCATTTATTTCATTTGAACTTTACAGCAATTCGCACGTATTAATCCAGGTACATTTTACAAAAATTACTACTTGCAAAGTTGAATATCAAAGAAATGAAAAAAAATTGTCCAACATTCTCAATTTCATCTTTGGAAGTTGGATTGAACGATGATGTTGTGAGAAAATGATTTACAAGAAAATGGCGACGCCACCAATTTACCACAACCTTGATAAACTGAACATTAATTACTGATCTGTATCGATATTGCAACTAAAGCCTGGTTTTAACTTAGTCGTTTGGGGCGCTCGGGTCAATTTAAACCCAAACGACTAGAAAGACCTGGTGCAATAAACCTACCTTCGACCTAAAGACCTAAAGAATTAAAACGACAACTTTCGACCCAAACTTTTAAGTATAAACCAGCCTTTATATCTCAATAAATTGGAGCCTTATTTGTTTTAGAACATTGAAATTGCTTTTTTACATAGTTTTATCACTACGCAAAATAGTAATCACTGCAAACAGATATGAGGTATGGCCCTGCCATGTCTCTAAATCGAACATTGAGAGGAGCGTTTGAAAGGTCTGTTTCGAGGATATTCTTTACCTTTATCTTTCACCGCATTGTTTGTCCAGATCTTAAGGAATATATGGTAGACAATGAATATACAAAGCTACAGTGCCCCTGCATATGTCTTGCCAATTTGATCTTAGCTTAGCCAATTGCTTGAAAATTTGCTTGAAAGCTCGATTGATCAATTAATGTAGTCCTCAATGGGCGGGTAAACTCCCTCACAACGAGGCTGTTTAGTCCAATTTGATTATAGGCATCCAAGCGAGGCTATCAATCTTGTGTGATGCAGAAGGCCTGGCAAATAATTTGCTTCAAGAATAAAACGCTAAAAAATTATGGAGGGTTTAGGTAAAAATACAACAGGTCCTTGGACAACCCAGAGAGATAATGGCCAGGGGAATACGATTGTCAAGTGAAGTTTTGCCTTTTTTGAGAAGAGTTTTAAAAACTTTAATTAAACATGGGGAAAATGTATGTAGATTATATCTGTTGTTTCTCATATCGACAGCCATAACATCGTGGTTAGAGAGACAATTACTAAATCTAATAGGCCTTTCCAGACATAAACATACCACTTGGTGGTCTTTTCCAACGAATCCATTCTTCAGATGAACAACACGGTAAATCATTACAATTATTTTGAGAGGAATAACTGTTTCTTTTACGAAAGAATTGGCGTCATGAGCAAAAGCCAAGAAAGTGGATTTTTTTATCAGCAAGTAATGGAAAAGCGATAAGGCTCATTCATTACTATTCAACAGTCTCTAGAATTATTGCCCAATGCTTTTTGCTTTAAAATTAGCATGAAAAGCAGAAAAGGACGGGGGGGGGGGGGTTCTTTCGGCCAGTGCCTTACGCGGAGTGTGAGTGGATGTTCAAAAAGTACCCAGGGTACTTTTGGCAAAACATAAACTAATGTTTTTTATCAATTTCCCACTTCTCTTATGCTCTTTGAATCATTTCTTCATACTTAATATGCTCCCTGAGAAATAGTTTACGCCTTTTAATGGTAATGATGTATTTGATAAAAGAGAAAAACAGATGTTTCATGCAGCGAAAAAATGATACACTTGTCGGACTTTCGAATTTAAAGAAAGATGAAATTATTGCTCTTCAATAAGAAAAACAAAAGCGTTCAATTTTCCAATATATTTAAAAAATAATATTCACACTTTACGATATAACTGATCACAGAATCATAATTTAAAATCCTTTGAGTTTTATTTACTTCTCTCATACTATCATTATTTGTTTTTAAAGAACTTACCTTCAATCTTTGACTACATATATTCATACCTCCATTTTGGACAAAAAGGGACTCATTTCATATTCACTTGGTGAGTCAGCTATGATGCTCCCTGGTAATATAATAATTTGCGGGTCTGGTACCCATGCTACTATCATGTTTTTTATGTCGTTTTAAAAGATTTTTCTTATTCATTTACTTATTAACGTAAGTGAGTACTGGGATTTGCTGGGAATTCCTCCCCTTCAGAGAGATCAGGTATATTAATTCTATTATCTTGTTAAGTATTTAGATTTAACGGAGTGTGACAGGGATCTGCACATGGCCTTTTTCTTATTATGCTAACAAATTCATACACTATACTGCTCAAACCAGTGTAAAATTCTTATTAGAGATATATACACTTCTTTACATGCACGAATTGCAAAATGAAGGCTTTTCTATTGACTTAATAGCTTTATTATCATAAGGACACCAAGATCATAGACATCAGCTGAAAATCATTATGTGGCACTTGTAGGGCATTTACTGTGTTGCTTGAAATTTGCTTGTGGTTTTCTGTATATAGTCAATCTTGGCTTTAACAAAAGTGTAACTTTTTTAACAGTATCATATTTCATCACGCGGTATTTGACAAAAGAAAGCGGAGATTTTTGCTCGGATGTGAGGGATTTTAGATTATCAATGGCTTTTTCATACTGTATGAAAGATAGTAAGTGCATTTAGTAGTAACGTCAAACTCGAGTTAGCGCTTAATAACAAGGTAGGGAAAACACAGAACGACACGACAAAATCAGGTTAGCCACATGCACGGCTCTTTTTAGCGTTAAGAAGCTTGAAGGTTCAAGAGAGTGTTGCAGTAGAAAACTTTACAACAACCACGATTTTATTAAAACCCACTCATGACCAGATCCAATATTGAAACCAGTATTCTTCTGTGATTCTGTTAGTCACTCTTACAACGCTAGGCAACAATGAAGCACTCAAGGTTTTATCTGAGAAGAAATCGCTTTAGGAAACAACAAGGGTCCAGGAATATCTTCGAACAATTTCAGGCCCAAGACATCAAATCAATCGATCGAGGATGATCAAGGCGTGGTCTGAGCGTGGAAAAGTAACTGCTAATGATTTCTACCCTATAATGAATGCTTCGTGGAACAAGTAGCTATCTTTGATTTTCATAGAAAGTCAAACGTGACCCTGGATTTTGGCCAGCAGCGGCTGAATTTAGGGTGTTAATTTGAGGAGATCGATTCGTAAAGTTTTCAACAAGAATTCATTTAGGAAACGAAGAGCATAAATCTCTTCTTTCTCCGGACCCGGTTCTTGAATTCTTGTCTTTAGAGATCTATTAGAACTATTAAAGGACCTATTAGAAATTATAAAAAGCATCTACAAGAAATTTAAGAAAAAAAACCGATTTCTGGCGCTAGACTTTACGGCTACAGCAATAACACCAATATCTGCCCCCCCCCCCACAAAGCCACACAACTATGACAAATATTGGCAAAATTTAAGAGCAGGCCATGAACAAGCTGAGGCTTTTTTTAGGCTTTTTAGATGATTTGCTATTTATGATTTTCAAGTTGACTTATCATGTTAACATTGTTATCATTTTTGACAATTTGATTAAGAACTTTGATCGGCTTATATTTCTAACAATTGATTTCGATATAACTGGCATTCTAAATATTTTAGCTCCCAGCCAAGATTTTAGCCCCCTCGCTAAACTAACCCCCCCCCCACATAGATTATCTAGATGTGAATCTTGAGCCTATTGAATAGAAAGAAAATGAACCAACACTACGAAAACAGTATCGATATGTGATGATCTTCTCTGCCCAACCCCCTTCTAATCCACTTTTGTCTCCGTTATTGGGTTTGACATAATGGAAATGTATAATATCATAGCTTCTTAATTGGTAACACTCTATTTTAAAAAGAAAATAACATGACAAACCCTCCATAAAACTTAATGTATTAGCATAAGTATGGGAAGATAAAAAAACCCCCATTGAAATTCTAGGGTCTGTCACAGGTGCATCATAAGTTTGGCTTAGCCCCCCCCCCCATAGAAATTTCTGCTGGCCTCGGGGCTGAACCAACCTTGTTAGATATAAACTGATTTTTATAGAAGACGTGTATCAAACTATGTGTTTAAGACAGTCTTTATTGTTATTCTTCATGTGTGTTATTACCAAACCTTCCATCGTGTTTCTGACTTCCTTGTTCTTATCTAATCCCAAAGGGACTTTGCGTCAAGACGTTTCACATGCGATTCATTCATTTTTAATGGGAAACAAGGGTCAATGTTGAGTGTTCTCCTAATTTGCTTAAATTTTAATTCTATAATTTTTTGTATGAATGACACACAGCACTCTTTGTCTTGACCAAAGGCGTAGCAAAGGTCATTTTATGAGGTGGGAAAGCAACAAAAGCAAATGTCCAGTTTTTTTCCATTTGGTATAGTTGGAGAAATTCTTAGGATTGTGTATCTGTGATACTAAAAAGTATGCCGTTAGGAGACGGCCCTTCCCCCCCCCATTGCCCCCTGACTACATTACTAGTCTTAACCAAATGCTGACTCTTTCTTAGACCTCTCAAGGAATTGTTTTCATATTTCCCCGAATAAACTTTGACCTAAATTGATTTTTAAATGTAGAATAGTTCATTGTTTCTCAAGTTTTTTGTATCTGATGTAATTAATTTTGACATTTAGGAACCTTATAAATTCAATTTTATTTAAATCACGGGACTTAGCTTCCATTCAATTGTCCACTGTAATTTTGAAAAGTGAAGGAGTAGCTTTATATTTTGCGTCCAAAGTTAAAAGCAAACCACCCCCGTAAATCACCCAATAACAAACAAGGCACTTATTTAAAATGAGCAACCCAGACGGGGGTACTTATTCGGCAGGGGTTGTTTTTTACAAAATAAGATGGAATACTGTTCATAATACACAAAATATACAAACAGAAATTCAGATGCAGTTATATCGCTTGCGTCAATTTTAAAAGTCTATTTTGTTCAGTATTGCAACTTTTCTCTCGAGAGAAAGTGAAAGAAAAGTATTCACATTTTGAATTAGATTTACGGAAAAGGAATATTGGAAATACACTTGTAAATAATGCTCATGAAACGTTTTGTTAGAGTTAGATTTGCTGTGGATAGGTAATTAAGATCGAATAAGCATCAATTCTTAAAAAGTTTTTTGCAAAAATTAGCCTTATCGTGAGGCGCTTATTCATCAGGGGGCGGCTATTCGATGGTGGGCGGTTTTTCGGTCATTAACGTTAATTATATCAATAGAAAAACTTCAAAATTCAAAGACCTTACACCTGGGTACAATTTTCTCCTAGATTGCTGAAGGTTCTCTAATTTTTCTGGATGTTCAGCATTCAATTGTTGAGCAATCGCATTAATAGGTAAACAAAATCGTTTGTCGCGCCTCAATTTTCTTATCAAACCCTAAATAACCAGTCCACATAACTCATGATTCGCACTTCCTTCACTACATGAATGTGCCAATAAATAAACAGTAACTGTAAAAATCTAGACATTTGCCGAGTCGTTAATTGTTCCAAAAGACTTTAATTTTATGCATCTCGAGTATCGATGTTGCTACTTCATACACTGAATCTAATGAAAAAGTTTTTATTCATAGTCACGTTTGGTGAACATAGATTATACTCTCAGCGGTGACGCACAGCCAAATGTTTTGCGATTTAGGGGCGGGTCACTAAGGGAGGCCTGCGGTTTCTAAATTGGCAGATCACTTTAGATTAACTAACCTAAATGGACTTTTAATATACACCACTACGAAAACATAGGTAGAACAACATCCTCTACTGTCACTGTTAACAGTATATGATTTCAAACGAAAAACCAGCGCCGCCCAGGATATGCATAATATCGAATCAAGCTTCGTTTCTATTGGCTAGGAGTAATTTGTGGTTGGCATCCCCTTTAGTGTACTCCTTTATCGATGAAAATTATCCAAACTGCGCCAGTTCACGAACATTGCTTGTGACTGCTTGAACAAATCTCAAGAAAATGAATTCTGCTCAAATTGTATCGGTTTTTATCTCGCTTTCGATCTTTGGGGACATTGGTAAGTTAAAGAAATTATTTGTATAAGAGAAGACAAAATAATTATTAATTTTCCGAGCTTGTGCTTTTCTCGACTTATTGTCGTGACAAAGTCGAGATTTGACGATCATACCATGAATTCATCGATAATTTGTGAACATTTTTCTGTGGGCCAAAAACGCTCTTAGCCATGTTTTAATGGATAACCGGGAATCTGAATTGTTAAAACTAATCGACCCTAAAAACTTGTGAAGCGATATTGTATAACAAAAGATGTATCACTGGGAAAGGCAGAGCGTACGGACTTTTACTACTGTAGTGGTGATAACTCTGCGAAAGATTTGAAACCTGGGCTTTTATTGTAAGAATAAGATGTAACAGTACCGCGAGTACCTTTTTGAGCTATTCTATGGCTAGAAGTTTTATACGTTCTACTTCCATCATGGTTTCTTACAGCATTTACGAACGATTTTAACTTTCACTCATGATTAGATTGAGGCGTTGATCCTCTTTTTAGTTCTTTTTTAATTAAAATTGCATAAAAAACTCGATTTTCGTCTATTGTACAATCCCTAAAGAGAGTTTCCTTGCAAAGTTTTCTTAAAACAGAAGCCTATTGGGCGTTAATTCCAGCCAAAAAAGTTTATTACCTACCGCAGTAATGCCTACTTAACGTTTTCATGTATTTTTGTTTGGATCTTTATCGGTCATCTCCCAACAGCGTTATCTTTGCGACTTGGAGGTGCATTCCACCCGATTCGAGGTAACTTCTTTTGCATGTCTGCAAAGCAGCAAGACGAACGTTGCAATTAAAAAACTTTAATTTCAAATTAAAAAATGCGCTGTTCTTTTCATTAGGTGACCAATTGTTTTTAGATATTCTATATTGTCTGCATTAGTTCTAGTTGTCAAATCTGAAGTTAAAGAAAATTCATGTCAATCAATAGAAATTAAAATTTTAATGCGTGCTTTTCTAAATTCTAAACTCTTGCCGGAGATTGGCCGCAGTTCAGTGTTGGCTTTTTCAAGAACTTTGCATTTTTAACATCACTGGATGCCATGTGAAGGGGAAAAATGTCGTCAAACTTACAGTGCAAAACCACTTCTAACCCTATTAACATTTGTAGGCAAACCCCCTTAAGTGACATCTGTGATTGCAAAATGATGAAAATTTTGATTTTGGCTTGCTTCATCTAATGAAGTGGTTGATGAAGAATTCACGATTCACGGTGCTTCGATTTTTGTATTTGTACTTGTATTTGACTGTCAAGGGTGGGGGAGGGGGAAACCTATCCTCGTGCCCCCTCTGTAAAGCAAATCTTGCTAAATCTCTAATGGATGATTGCATAATCCAACTTGCTCTTGGAGATCATTCGTATAATCCCTAAGCGATCTATGAAATTCAAGGTCAATTAGTTCCTCTGGAAGGTTTCAACTTAACGGTGTTTTCACAAAAAAATCGTGAGTAAGGTCATAACATGCTATTCACCAGGATGTTAACTCTCTTTTTTAAGCGTACGTTTATATATCAGTTGAGGATAATCTTGAGCCTTGGTAATAAACCCCGCTCTGAAACAGAATAAAGGAAGGCAATATGGAGCTATATTCTTGAAAATTTTGCTTCATTCACATCATGGAAAGTTTCAAGATATTACGACCATATTCCAGGGTTGTTTGAATAAAAGGAATGGTCTGAGATTATTCATATTTTTACTTATCACATTCTATTTGTAAGTGGACGGACAAACTATCATCTACCATAAACTAATGAGGCTTCTTAAGTTGGGAACTATACATGTAATGATTAAAAATTCATTAGATCTCTTATTTAGTTGTTAAATGTTATCAAGGATATAAAGCAACTTCAGTAGATAAACATATGTTTTAATACTATTTATTGTTAGTAACACATCGTCGTGCTTCTGCTGTTTGTGTTGCCCCTGCATTTGTTTATTCAGGGCAAGAATCTTTGCATCGGCAAAGAGCCAATTACTGAGAGCGTTCTATTAATCATGATAAATTGTATTTACGTTTGAAAAAGTTGCGCACAAATGAATGGGCAATCACGTACAAGTGAGGAAAATATTTTATAAATCGTTTTTAAAGTTTTTGCCAAAGATCGGAAACTGTGGAATCAATTATCAAAGGTAAGTGGAAACTATGCCGCAAGCAAAGCCATCAGGTAATGACGAAGTTACTCTGGGTTGAAGCATGTTTTTCTTGCCCCAAGGCATTTTCCTATTGGTGTAAAAAGTGTTTAACAACTTATTAGGGCTTAATTCGTAATTGCCGAATATCTTGAAGTGTTCCAATTGAAATACTGGGTGTCTCTAATAGAATGGTGGAGGGAATAGAAAGAGGGTCTGCAGAAATAGGGTGTGCATGTAAGCAAAAAAAGGGGGGGATGCTAATACAGTGGGGTCATGCGTGTCGGCCAATTTACAATAGAAAAGGTGTGTTAATAGACGGGGGTATGCAAGGTATGAATAAATGGAGAATGAATTATGCCATGATAGCATGCAAGGTCAGGTAGAGCATTCATAGCCCGAAGAAAAACAAAATTTGCCGGCAAGATGGTACATGAAGGAGCAATTTTCCCCTTTCCCGTGCCCCCTTATAACTGCAACTGATGAAATGTTTGTCTAGAACTTACGAAATGACACTTTTTCACGCTTTTGAACACTCAAAAGTATCTCTAAGGTTAGCTAACGACGACTAAAGAAACACTTCTTAGTTAGAGGAGTCAGTAGGACAGGGTGCAATTAGAGAGGTTAGAGAGAATTAGAGAAAAATTTGTTGGGAAAAGCGACACATCTCTGTAAGAAATTGAAAAGGCGCTTACATGAAAAAGCTTTCCCCAAAATGTCTTGGGGCAAATTACCCTACGTTTCCTCGCTGCCGACTGACCTCTGAGAGTAAATAGTTGTTCTAAATATTCCAACATTAATTTTAGAGAATATTAGCGTCTTCTTTATGTAATTATGAAATTTTCAAACAGTCCTGATAAGATGTTACAATTGCGGTAAAAATATTTTCCTTTCTTGCAATTCCTTGTAGCCAAGTGTAGCTTTATAAAAGATTGGATTTACATTACGTTGTCATGGGGTGAAATGTTCTCATAAATAAAGATTATTTAACATGAGAGAAAACACAGCTGGCTAAAAACTGGCTAACATATAGGAGCGGCTTTCCGGGGATGTAGGGATGTCACCCCCCATGAGCAAATGAAAACCAGTTTATTCAGCAGAATCAGCTTTTTATACAACTGATTCAGCAAGTTTTATGGCCTGCAAAAAGTATAAAATCAATGATAATATTCGGCAACCTGTCATCGGATACCCCCCTTCCTTAGGATTTTTTTAGCGGCGGTACTGCTCACGCTCACAGCTATAAATAATCCACTTATTGCAAGATAATAATGGCTATTGCAGGGCAAAGGCCGTTGCTGAAGGAAAACTATTTCCTTCAGAATGGGTCTTGCAGGTCGAAAATGATTATCGCAGGGCAAAAGTGCAATCACGTTCCCATCCAAGAGAATGAAGTGTCATCCTGCACAGATGGACATTCGCACTGGATTGTGTATAATAGCTGATGAGAAGAAGAGGTGATTTACGCGAAACCCTTAAGATTTACCTCAAAGCAAACAGGGTTCTTCTGAGAGGGTATAAGCAAGTTGATCCCACATTGAAAACATGCACGAGAGCTTCATGTGGTTATGAAGTGCGAATATTTAAATCAAAGCAGCTTTCAAAGAATTGTCTGTTATTTTTTCCTTAGAAAACAAAATCGATGTGACCGATCAGCAAGAATGGCTAATTATGCTCATACAAATTGCGAGGTTAAGCCATAAGTCGAGGAAAATTTTCACATTTGGTCATGTTAATCGTGCCATCCTTAACACAGACAAGAGTTAATCGCTAAATCAGAGCAACAGATTGAAATTTATCCATTGCTCCGATGGGCATAGGGAGATTATTAGTAATCGGAATCCCTACAGGATTAGGGGTTCCCAGCCTTGTCCCAAAGTTGGCTTTTTCTCTCAGAAGCTGTGTCAGCTTTGTCTCAAAAACAGGTTTTTCTGCATTTCATTAATGCTAGTCTCATATATCTCCGAAAGCTCATCCTTGAATAATGTCCTCAAACCGATTTGCTATTTGATTAGTAATGGCAATACTTAGTGGTTTGTTTCGAAATCTACGTGCAATATTCGCTATTGAATAACTGTTAACATCAGGTTTGCCTACTTATGTCTACTGGCAAGGTAAATATCTTAAACTTGGCCCCTGCGATTGTTGAAATGAAGATTAAACTTTCATTGTAAGTGCACAACTGGTTGAACCCCACAAATGAATTTTGTTTAAATATTTTTGCAATCAGCAATTGCAATCGTCGGAAATCTTGTTTCTTTGCCCCCCCCCCCTGTTCGGAGATGGCTAGATTCGGCCCTGATTGCAATAGCAGCTAAACAAGCAAGCCTCTCAATAGCTCTACTTTCATCCACTTACAATCGATAATTGCCGCCAAGAAGCAGTTGAAATAGAACGTTTCATTGGCTACAAATTCATATTTTGCTCTTTACTGTCGTATTACACGTAGACAGTCCCTCTTCCCCCGCGAAACAATATTGGGAAGAAGGATAAACATGTCACAAGACCTCTAATGCCTTTTTCTATTCATATCCTCATTTCTCTTCATTTCTGTATCATATTACTACATAGATAGCGGGGGAGGGGAGAGAATATACTGACAAAAGGAGCATAGTGTTACATCACTTTTGGCCGTCACTGTATGTACCCATTCCGTTTCGTGATCATTATTTGAACAAACTGCGAAAAAATTGTTTGGTCCAGTTTACATTAACACATGGAGTGAATATTCAAGTACTTATTAATACGCTTTTTTATAAGAAAAGGTGACAATGAAACATCTGTATTCATTTTCAGCAAGCGTAAGATGTGAGGCTATGTTCACACTACTCTCTTTTCATTTCTATCCGTTTTTACAAACAAAAACGCTGCCCGTTCACATTGCTCTGTTTTCAAAGTAATAGTGACCATCTCTCGATTATTTGCAATTTTGAAATACAATGTTATCTAACTTTTGGCGCCTCCGAGCCTGGAACGTTGCTCTTGTTGTTAGCGTTTTCGAATGCCTCGGTTTTTGGCGTTCATACTGAAAACAGATCGTTTTCAAAACGCAGCGTTTTCGAATTTACGCGTTTTCATTTTGTTGTCGAAAAGCTCCGTTTTTACAAGGGGGCAGTGTGATCGCAGGGTAAAAACGATTGTGTTAGGGGGGCCTCAGTATTGAAACTTTCTTAACACCTTCTTAACATAAGGTAACTTATTCATCGTTGCAGCGCTTTACTTTGCAAAATGCAACCTAGAAGATTGGAATTTTCGATAAACTTTAGCCTAGAATGCCCTGCCTAGCCATTTAAGCAAACAAATTTTTGCCTGCAGTTGAGATAAAGAAAGTAATTGATGATAGAAAGCACAGTTGCTCTTTTTCTTGGCTCAGAGCCAGGCAGTACTGGACATTCTAAATGTGTGAGGAACCGGCAACTGTTTTTATAAAAACCACTATCGTACAAAATCAAACTTGATTCATGGAAAAGACGACGCGTGGATGATAACAACTAATATAAAACTCCATGCAACATTCACAGCCAATAGTCTTCCACAGTCTACTGTCTACATCGTTTTATCCACTGTCTACACTCACAATCGGTACAATGCATTTCTATCTTCATTTGTTGATTGTACTATTCTCCAAGTACTATATTCGAACACTAGTTTACAAGACAGCACGAGACAAAACAGCACACGACATTTTTTCCACTCTCTGCAATGTCTCGCACCGTAAAACTCCGTGAGTAAATGAAATGTAGGCAGCCTGTATTGCATTGCATCAGTGCTGTTCCTACCCCAGCAAATTTATAAAACCCCATTTTATTCATTGAATAATGTCATTTGTGCCTATTTTTCTCAAAAAAATTGTGCCCCGTAATTGTATTCTTCACGATATCTTTGTTGCATGTTATCATGTTATCAGGAAATTAAGTTGTCTATTACAGCTTGAGACACTTTGACACTCATGTAATGCTAAAACCACATTCACAAGATAACATACTAATCAAGACAGTTGAATAGCTTTGTAACCTATTCCTTCAATACCCTGATGTTCAAACGCTGCTTAAAATCCAGTCAAAGTTACTAATATCAAATTGACGAGCGCTTGAGTTTCATTAGGGACTAACCTTATGGCCTATCTGACCGCTACCAAGCATAGTTATGTCGTATGTCGATAACTGCATGATTGAACTCGGCAACAGTAAATTCATTTGCAGACCTCTGAATAAGTTCATTTAGCGCTATGCATTGTCTGAAGGATGCTAAACACATCTATAGGTGAAAATGCAAAGCTGTCTATCAAATTTCGGTTGCAGATTATTTACCGCCAGTAATCTGAAAGTCTTCAAATTTCCCAATAGCTTTTTGTCTGTCCAGTCTCAGGGTAACCACTGTTAGACTGGAAGATGATAGGAGAATTATCAAACGTTGAAAATCAACTCATGGCAAGCAAGTGTGGGGCATGCCAACGATATTTCACTAGTGAAAACACTTTCTCTCGCGTGTATGCACGTGTGCTCGCGTGCATTGTTCTAACATTTGTTATTCATTCGTGCTTGAACGGATATTGTGTTCCGGAGAAAATTGTGCACCATGAACTGTGAACAAAATAGTCTTCCGAACTTGTTTTCTGCCTGCGAAAACTAAAACGTCTCTAGCCATATTTTTTACGAGGACAATCAGAATGACTCTATTATAAATATTTTCTCAGCAATCGCAACATTTTTAGATTAATCTTTCTCAAGACAGTCTTAACAAATCTGGACCGCTTTCGCCCCTACTACCTCAAAGCATCTTTTAAATTCTGCGGAGTACTCTTGGGAGTGAAATTTTCATAGCCAATGAAGGCTACTAAAGCAGATCTTTTCAACCAAATATGAAGTAATTTTTAGAACGAAATTGTCCAAAAGCCTGAAGTTTGTCTGCAGTTTGTTACGTTCGTTCTATATGAATGTAAGTCCTAAAAACTGTTTTTCCGTTTAGTTAGTTAAGTCATGTATAGGGCTTGTCGAAAAATCTTGGCTTGTTGCCAAATTCTGCAATGAATAACTGTTTATATCTGGTTGGTCTTTGTTTGCAAACTAGACAAAGGTATGGTCAGGGTTTATAACAGAGTGGAAGGAACTGAGTGCTGATGGAATGGCAAAGGTGCCCTTACTGACATTAATCCTATTTTCTCTTAGTTAACCTAAAAGGCTCTATTCTTAAAACTGACACCAAGACACTTGAATTACATTAATCCATTTCAATGGTCAATGTTTGAAAGTACCAGAATTAAGACAATTTCTTGATAAGAACGCGCTGAATTTACGAGATCACTTTGAATAGAAATCATTGATATAGCAAAAACGCCTGATTAGTGAGAAAGTCTTCCGTGCGACCTGAAGCAAATAGAATCATGAACTTGATACTTAAAATGATCGCTAATTATTATAAAAATAGTCTCCTATTCGCGATATCGAATTAATGATACATTCCGCCACCCACTGGGTGAGCTTCACCTTATTTGAGCCCAATTTTTGCTTTTCTTGTTGTAAGTGCCGCACATCGAGAATTTAGCAAGAATGAATCATACAAATGTATCTTGAATCGAAGCTCGTTAGCAAATATTCAAGTCGTGCGCAATGGAACTAGCTGTGTCTCTCCATGTTAAATTATGTAAAATATCTCTTTAATGAGAGAGTCTTCTATAACTCATTGATGATAAAATTATCCCTCTTGAAACACCCTATTGAATGCGGGGAGGCACAAGGCCCTTGTCTCCTTTCCACTCTCCGTTCCCCTCTCTCTGCAAAGATTTGCAGAGACACACTCGCTTGTTTTATAAGAAACAGTCTAGAAGAAACCGTAAAGCCATATTCCATAAACGTGAGAATCATCTGTACAAGATTTGACTGGGTTAAGTTCTGATTTTGCGTTACAAAATTTGTAACCTTTTTCCTGTAACTCCTAACGTGATATTTTTATGACATATAAGAATACCCTCCAATACGGATAAAGATCACTTAGATATGCAGGTGCTAAATTCTGGAATGATATTCCATCCAGTATTAAACAGTCTACTTCAGTAATGATTTCCGTCGGGATCTAAAATTAAACAATTTTTCAACTAACTTCTAATCTTGAATTCCTTAATATGTTTTGAATTCGAATCACCAAATAGATATCATAATTTAAGTGTAGGGTTTTAGCTTAGGGGGTGCTCTCTCCTCGATTAGTTAAGCTACTGAGAGAGCTCCTCCTTAAGAAATTCCCCTCCATACAAATATTTTGTGTATCACTTCTTTTACTATTCTCCGTTACTTATCATCTGTTGTATTTTGCTATCTAGCTTATTGTATGCTTATTAAATTATTTGTATGTTGTATGTTGTGGAATTTCAAATTAAAAACTGAACTGAACTGAACTGGACTTCTTAACACAGTGAAATGACGTTTGCCTCACATAATTTGTAGATCTTGAGACGGGGATAAGAGTGATTAGTAGACTAAACGGGGTTTCAGGTTGTGAAATTTGCTTAAAACTTTTCGTGCAAGAAACCTGTAAGATGCTTAGAAGCTCATGCACAAGGATTTCGCAAGTTCCTCCGAACTTTACTGAGTGTAGATGATTTAAAGAAGAGCGGTCAGATGGCTATGTACACCAGATAATCAGCAACTATTTATGTAATGATTGTAATAATCGGTTTAAGGGGTTGACCAAGAATCAAACTTCAGCTGAACGAAACCTTTTCCTTCATTTGATTGTAATCTATTCGTTGGGGACCTTAAATTATGATCAAAGCGATCATTAAGAGTTCCAGCGGGTATCAATATAACTTCTAATCCATCAAAGAGCAAGATCTTATTCATTACAGAATAAAATTGCAATATATTACTTCTCAAAGTCATTGGTTCAGGTACACCGCAGATCTGATACATAATTAGTCAGATATGCCTGATAACGTATTGCTTTTATTAAGTGAATATAACAGATAGTTGTCTTATCCCACGGCGAATGAAATTGCCAGCCCCTTTAACCAACTATCATGCATTTTATTGATTTATGCCTCATTCTATCACATTTGAATTATTCACAATTCATTTAAGAATGACCACATTTCTGCACTGGGATGTAAATTATGCATTCAAGACACTATCTTTATGCTATATCGTTTACTATCAGCTATGATCTGTCCTCAATGGATACCATGTTAAGATGTGAGGTTGTTCTAAGCATGGTACTCAATCATAATCAAGCCTCAACAGCCTCGATCAATAGTATAAAATGCAGGGGAGGGAGGTTGTATACATGACACGACACTAACAATCTACCTAGTGGTGCAATACTACACGTGCTCATAGTACTCATTTGTAAAGTAGACCTAACCTAGCTTGTTGATAGATTTTACTTATATAGCTATTTCATATTATCCTACTGTAAACAATTTGATTATAATTATTATTATTTTTATTATTATTTATATAGTTTTGATTCATCTCCAGTTCGTTAGGCCCTGAAAAAAGATAATTGTTATTTAATGGAAAATTTTAAAATTGCAAAAGAGGAAAAATTTTACCCCAGCATTTTTGTGCCAATTTTAGGATATGCAATGCTAGAACATATGGTTAGAACGAGTTTTCAAGTTTGCAGGAACAGCTCATAAATCATTAGGACAGTTTCAGCGTCTAAATAATTTGTCGTAGATAGTAAATAATTACGTCAAAGCTAAGCTGCATTATTCCTCGCGCATTTGAACCAACGATTTCAAGCTAGTCACGCAAGGGAAAATCTTATGCAAGGCTCAAAAGCAGGGGCAAAAGAAAGCTCTGTGTTACGAGGGGGGGGAGCACATTTGCCCTGGAAAGGCATTCTTTGCCATGAGACGTATTCTTTGCTCTGCAGAATCATTGTTTGCCCTGCAGAGTAATTCCCTCCCCTTCAAGGATAGTAAAAACGAGCCAATTTGTGACCAAAACCTGTTCTGCGGTGCTTAGTTTTACCCTGCAGGAAGAAGAAAATTTCATAGTTTGGAGGGAGTGCTTCCCTCCAAACCACCCTCAAGTGATAACCCCGTTCATCAAACGCAGGTACTGAAAGTTGGATGATCTGCAGAGTAGGTGTACGTTTCCAGACTTACGCTGTTTTCAGCTAAGATTAATATTGTAAGCCACACATTAAAATCGGATTATGGCAAAGCTAAGTTTTAATTGATTTGATACTTAAACACACCCTTTAGACTGTTGATTGAAAGGGACGAAAGCAATAAGCGTCCGAAGCTTGTTTAAGATGCTTCATAATGCGGAGTACGAACCTATCTCAACTCTCATCGTATCAAAGGCAATCTAATCATAGGAGTGACTAGTGCTTTATATATCAAGGATAATGCTTAATGTCAATCTATATGCCAAGCTGTGATCTTTAACAAAGGTTGCTCTTAGGTATTACCTTATATGGGCTTAAGTTATTAGATAGAAACAGGATCGGGCAAAAGCTGTTGAGATTTGTTAAAGAGCACATAAATCTAATGCTGAGACGTGATAGCAGTTTCTTTCTGCAAAGCTTTAAATTAGAAAGCCAAATCATAATCTATCGCACCGAATTCATCACCTGAATTTTTCATACTATCTAGAGTTCCGAGCAAAATATCGCTCACCAGTAGTTAGCGATGTTGAAGACAACATAAAGCAAAGCATCTCATCTAGTTGCTATGACCATGACACATCCTGCTGATTCTTGCGCTCGAGGAAACCGCCCTCATCAGTGCGATGCCCCTGTGGGCTTTACTGATTATATGAATAGATGTAGATGTAGATGTAGATATAGATGTAGATCTAACAACGTGTGTGTTGTTTTAAGAGATCTACGTTGACGTCATGAAATTAACGCAAGGGGCTTAGGCGTGATCCATTGAACCCTAAGGTAAACATGGGAGTACGGAATAACAAAGCCAGCCCATATCTACATCATTACTACGTCTTAAGACCATATTAAGATTATATAACACCAGAAGGCAATCCAAACCCCGCCTCTTAAATGACACTTAGTTCTTATCGTTTTGCACACTTTTAAAAATCTATGAACGAGATAAGATGTCATAGTCTTGAAGGATAACACTGTCTACTTTTTAAACCAATTTTCCTTCTTTTGCTAATTGTGACTCAAGTAGTTTCTGAGCGATTTTTGTCCTAATCAGTAGCATGTTTTCTATTTTTAAACTCTTTTCGAGAATGAAGATAACTTTCTTAAGAAGATAAGGATTTGGTCACAAATAATTTGAAATAATTGTCAAGATAAGGAGCAGAATATGTACATTGATAATATTTGCTTCATTCCGTTCAATTTTCTTGATCTGCTCTACGCTTTAAATCTAGACATGAATTCGTAACCACATCCGAACAAAGATAACAAATATGACGATTTTGTCTGAAGTTTAAAGGACCATCGACGTTTGGTCTTGCATTTCTGCTTATAGCACTGTAATATTCACATAAATATTTGACTGTTCTGGACTCCCTTTTTGAAACACATTAATACATAACCTTTGAATTGTAGTTTAGTTTAGGGTTTAATGTTACGTTCGTTACGCTTGAAAGTTATGTTCTGCTCATGGAAATAAAGCTAGTTTTCTTTTGAATAATCTTTGAAATACAGTTTATGATTATCACCATCACTAAAACAGTCCTTTTTGTTAGTAATAAGTGGAATGTGTGTATATGACACTTGATCATAAATTTGGTCATTGCAACAAATATGACAGGATCTGCTCCACATAAGTATAACAAAAGCATTTGGTATTAAGCATACATAAACCGGTGATTTGCAGGTTAGGGATGTAAGGCCACTCATTGTCATTTTGGCCGAATGATGGGGAAAAGGCGACACTTTTATTTGTGATTTAATAACACGGTAGTCAAAATGAGAGTTTAAAGCAAGCGAAAGTCAAGATGGAAGTAAGAACTGATTTGAGTGTAGCCTCGCATTGGCTGCATAGAAACGAGGACTTGATAGTTTAAATAGATGTCTCGCATTTGACTTTTTATAATAATCATACATGCGCAATATCATAGCAAGGTTTGACTTGTTAAGAGACACTTATTGGAGGAAACAGTGGTTTTCGTAAGCTGCAGGGGCACAAGCCACCCCCCTAAAACGATAGCAGTTATTGCAATGATGTAGGATAACTCGCTGATTCGAACCAAAACATTAATAGTGGTTTGCCTTTGTGGAAAGAACGCCTTATTGTTACAAACTGTTCATGTTCAGAACCTGTTCAGAACCTCATGATTGAAGTTTATAAAACACTCAATCGCGAAAACCGATCTTTCATGTGAGATCAATTCACAAGGAAATAAGTTAAATACAACGTAGGAAGTATAGATAGTCCCGCATATCCTACAACATCAAAAGCGTCTTTTGTGCTTTGGAATAGAACACCTGCTGTGATGAAGAGATGCGATACAGTCTCTGCTTTTGGCAAAGATAAAAAATACTGGACCGGTTAGGGCTGCAATTGCAAAATTTGTTAAAAGTTTTATTGTTAACAATTTTAAGCTAGTTAATTTGTGTATATTAGTTTGTTTACGTTGAATCTAAAATCTAAGTAAAAAACTTTAAATACGCTGTTTACCATTATTGTTTTTATCATTCAAATGCGTTTTATTGTAGTGATGTGTGAGACAGTGTCTTCCTTGGCCAAATGCTGCAGTGAAGGCAAAAAGGCTGCTCGTTTTATCGGTGGACAAACATCCTGCAACGAAAGGCCTGCTGTATTTCTCAATCCTGGAAAAATGTGCTTAGCGGTTTATAGAATTTGCTGTTTAGCCAGAGAGAAAGATAAAGCCTGCATAAAAGGAGAGATGGCGTCAAGGTAGAAACGTGGTTTTATTTTACGAAATGTGCGAGATTAGAGAATAATTTACTAGCCATTGCATATTTTCCCCATTTACCCCTTTAAGCCACTTTCGCCCAACTAAGCAACGCTTCCAGTATCTGACCCATTTTATGTCGGTTCTCTCCAGTTATGTACAAAAAATGGAATAAAAAGTAGTGCAATTTATGTGTCCTTTTCTTTGCTTGCCCCAAAATTTCTGTCTTTGTACATGGCGCTAGTTAAAGAAATGGGTTTTCCTGGCATAATGTACTTCGAGATGCTTACTACAATATAGTCAGGCAAATATGCTAAAATATGTTAAATCATCCTAAATATTACGTCTGGATTGGTTTGCTTTCTGTTGACCGCATTTGGTGATTTGCAATAACAGGACAGCAATGGCAGATGACTTCAGTTGTTCACGAATGTCAGACAGAAATACCATGCATGGTTCTTCCTTTCTGGAATGCTGCGAATGCTGCCAGTTGGGGAAGATCGGAGCAAAAAGCAACAAGACATGTTCGCATGATGACTTGCCGTTTAATGGTAGTTGTGGAGGTGTTTACCAAAGATGCTGTGGCATGGCTCGCAGAGGTAAAAAATACAACGTGTACTGAGGGAAGGGGGGCCACGTCCTGGATTGTGGTGGGAGAATGACAGTACCTTTGTCCTGCAAAGTCACGATTGTCCCGATAAAAAATAAGAAAAAGTACTGATCTTGTTAGAACTCTTGCAATTCTTGTGAATCACATTTTAATTTTCTCCTCTATTTCACGTACAATTTACTGTCACGTACAAGGTCTGCACTTTCCAGGGAAAATATCGCAGATGTAACCAAGGAGAATTTCGTTGTTCGCCCTTAGTTTGTACACGTAGACGTTTATCAAGCATGGTTTAGAGACAATCTTAGAAAGGCAACATCTTTGAGATATCTGAGTAATCTTGGGTTATTGGAAAGGGCCCACTGTAAGTACACCCGTACCAGGCTGATAGAAAACTGATACTGTTCAAAGCTTCACCACGTATCTTACCCCAAAATTCATCGATTTTATCTTGAATTTTGAAATAGTCCTGTACCCTATTAGGGTTTACAGCTTTCTATTGGCATTAACGATCTATTGATAGATTTTCATTCTTGTAGAAATCGTCAAATTGGGTCCAAGAACATGCATTGAAGCTAGATGTCTTCATGAATGTCATCAGACTGTAACAGGCCCTGTTTGCTCTTGCAGAAAAGGTTTTCGGTTACTGAACGACAGTCGCTCGTGCCAAGGTAAGAGACCTCAGTACCATTCGATTAAAAAAAAAACTTGTTACAACATGCCTTCCAAGGGGGTTGGACAAAGTGGGCATTTGCTTTCGACCCATCCGCAAAGCCAAAATGATACTAGGCCCTCGTATTGCTTAAAAAGGTTGGGTAGCATGGGGTTGGAGACTACAGGCTACTTGTTCCCATCACAATTTTTAGCGAGCCTGAATGAGGATAGAATTACTGTCCTACGGTCACTGTTAGGAATAATGGATGCTGAGTTAAATAGAAAATGATTTATTTCATACAAACCACGCCTATTTTCAACAGTTTGGTGATAAGGGTTGCAAAATATATAGCTTTATGTGTGGAAGCAGGTTCTGCCGTATTTATCTACTCTGGACAGTTGGCCTGAACATGTTCTATTACCAAACGGTTGCCGGAATGCATCTTTAATACCTTGCAAATGCTACTGGGTAGTCATTTAATGAATGAATGCGTTCTTATCATTGGAAAGGAGGCTTCTTGATTCATGTGTTTGGGGATTTAAAAAGAACTTAACGATTCATTTTGCATAATAGTTTGACGCAGTTATCATGGCTTTTCAAAAGTCCTCTCTTGAAAATTCTCCAGGAGAGCAAAGCATGCATGAAACCCGATACAAGGCGCTCCGAGGTAGAACATCTAGAAGATCAAAGTTTAAAGTAAAAGAAAATGGCAACTTCTATTAGTATCGTAATTATTGCTTTCCATAGCGCCTTATTAATTTTTGTGACAAAGTTTGGAATATTCCAGCGCTCAAACTTTCTAAAAAGCTGTTTTTCTAAGCAACGTTGAGTAGTTTCTGCAACAACCTTCATTACATTCTCTCTTAGATTGTTAGAATTAGTAATGAACTTGTCATTCTAGGAAACGGGTACTAATTTCTTATAATAACCTTTTTTATAAAAGGAGCATAAGGTCAATATTAGGGTGTTATTTGCTGGAATGATAAAGTTTTAGACTATTTACAGCCGAAGTGACACAGGAAATGCAAGGGTTAAGCGGGAAGGGACCTTTTTAAGGATGATGACGTATTTGATTTATGGTGGAGACATTTGGATGGCTTGCTTTATTTATGTAGGCCATCTTATGAGCTCTTACCGTCCCCTAGATCATGACAACTGATACGTTACACTAACGAGGTCTAACAACCTCTCCTACTTAACAACATGTAAAGCCAGTTACAAATTTTGACTGTCTCGGATAGGCAATTGAAAGCGAACACCGCTATAGCCTACTCCACCATTCAAATGTATCCTACACCGTGAAGCAATCGATAAAGCTAAATCTCAAGGTTTAGCAGAACATTAGCACAAGAAGCCAAAAAATCACAATCAATAAACGATTTCTTTTCATGCTCCGACTTGAGACAACAGTAGCAATTTGGACAGAAGATCAAGATAGAAATTGTATTCCAGTTTGGCATTTACCATCAAGTAATATGGTTTCTTCGTATGTTACGGGCCAAATCATAGGTTGAAATGATATATCTAAATGGCCACTTGGCAAAGACTTTTTCTAAATGTTGCCCTATTGTATATTTTTTGCAGATATATGGCTATTTCCTGACCTAGAAACAAATCGCGCTCACTCTTACCGCAAAAAATTGGACAATAAATTATACGTAGTTTTATCAAAAATCAAATTCAATACTTGAACGGTGATAAGTGCAATTCAAGACCAGCAATTCATCATCAAATATAAAATATTTCACGCGTATATGTTCCAAGCTTTCTGACTTAACAACTTGTCTATGTCAGCGCCATGAGGCTACAGTGCCCTGGGCTAGATAGAATTATTGAAGGGCATCATTGGTTGAGTTGAAATTGAAGGGCAACACTAGGAAGAAAAGGTGGTATGATTGGAAACAAGGAATTTCTATTTGTTCATTGGGGTGCAAGCCCCCCTCCCCTGGGAGAAATTATATCAAAAGCCTTGGGCTACGGAGCATACCGCGTGGCTTGCTGGAGCAGCCAATTTTTGAAAAAAACCAAAAGAAAATTTAAATGCAGAATATTTCTGAATAATAAACGTCAGATCAGAGATCGGGAAATATAAAATTTAGGTGGCCCCCTGCTCTTGAATGAAGGAGTCAGATTGTTTAAAGAGTCCTATAATCATATTAATTGAATTAAATGAAAAGTAAAATTGTTATTCTAGATATAGATGAGTGTGCAGTTGGTACACACAAGTGCCTTGCTGGATGGAAATGCAAGAACCTATTTGGAGCTTACAGATGCTTACGAAAATTTATTCCGAGAAGCTGCAGAAGAGGCTACAAGTTTGAGAATGGAATTTGCAGAGGTTAATGCTCTTAATTCTTAAAAATCTAGTCATCTTCCCACTGAAAGTTTTTAGTCTGCAAGGCTCATGTAAAGGGATTTTATAGCATTAATGAACTATAGTATTAAATTAGGTAGATTATATATCAATTTAATATGATGCATCAATTTGATAATTAATTTTTCCCTTGCAGACATAGACGAATGTGCTTCAGGTTTGGCCAAATGTCCTACAGGGAGAGTATGTGAAAATGTACTAGGTGGTCATTTGTGCACAATAAAGCCCATCGTTCAGAAATGCAGTAAAGGGTATTATCTCTCTGGAGCACGTTGTATAGGTATGTGAACAGTTTGATTACGCTTAGTTTAGTGTTGTGCACTCACTTAAAACGTTGTGCAGGAAAACGAGTCATAGTTTTGTGATTAATGTTATAGATAAAGGCATAGACACCCGATATAGGTTGCAAGCAATGAGGAGCAACGAAGACAAGTAAAGAATTGAGGCTTCGCCTTGATGCAAATTAATATAACCATAAGCAAGATCGATTGGCAATTACTAGGGAAACATTTACGGAAAGTGGCTATTCACTTCCATTTGTAGAAATATCTGCTTGAAAACCTTCCAGAAAACAATATACATCCATGGGGACACAACTTACTGAATATGCACAGTTTTCTGACTTAGTTAGAAATCTGCTTCTGAAAGAGAAACAGTTCTTATCAGATTCACCCATCAACAACTTCCTAGACAGGGCGA
This sequence comes from Catostylus mosaicus, assembly GCA_964019065.1. NCBI lineage: Eukaryota > Metazoa > Cnidaria > Scyphozoa > Rhizostomeae > Catostylidae > Catostylus > Catostylus mosaicus. The sequence continues at coordinate 12,958,254 of OZ025186.1, forward strand.
TCCTTTGACACTGCTTGACCACTGATAATTCGACTAGTATCTCTTTGGTTGAAACTGAAGCAGAGGTGTTTTAAATAGTACTGATCATGGTAAAATGACAATTCCAAACGAGTTTAGCATAACAGACTAAAAATCCAGGGTTTAGACTAGCGACGATCAGGAGACAAGACATAACGCGCATCGTCAAATGCGATTTACATTGAAATCAAGCACTCTTTGAGTCATATAATACGTGTAAAGATCTTGAAGCCACAAAAGATAAGATAGTTGAAAGTTCCTTTACAAGATAAAGCAGCTTACGGTTATGATAATGAAGCAGAAATAGATCCAAGTTAGACCTCTATAACCATGTAGCTCTAGCAGTTAGTTAAAGGCCAATATCTGACTCAAACTACTCTTCAGCAATAAACATGATACCAAATAGGAGAGCAATTTTGCCTTTGCGATCATCGAATTTTGGCAAATTAGCAAAGATGCGTAACAGCAAAGCAGAGTGATAAAACAAAGCTAATTTGGGTTTTGAACAAGTCAGGTTTTAAAACGCCGGGACGGCTTTAAAGGGAATGATCACTTCTAGAAAAATTTTTTTCCACAAAGAAACATCCATCTTGCTGCTCAAAACGAAAATAAACTATCGAAGACTTTATAGATTCCTAAGGAAACGCATTCCAAAGAGGAAGAAATCTGCTCTACAAACAGCGTATTACCACCATCAGCATATTGCCCTCCAATATTTTTAATAAATCGCCTCTCTTAGGAATTGTATTGTTGCAAAATTGGTCCATTGTTTGAGACATATTGCCCCTCTTCTTGTGTAACTGAATGCATTGTACTATCATTATCTCTTTCTATCATAATAGATGTAAATGAATGTAAAGCGACAAATCCATGCAAGAGGGGGCAACGTTGCGTCAATACATATGGATCATACATTTGCTCTGTTGTGAAGGAGACGTGCAGTAAAGGATACTACTTTAGCAACTCATCTATGGCATGCCTTGGTATGTAACTGAACAGTTAATCAGCATTATATTGATTTGGTTTTTTTTCAATTTGCTCAAATAATCATTTCATATTCAGAACATAGAAGCATATCATATGCGAGGAATGTGTCGGGGGAGTGGGAAGCCTAATCAGGTTTTCAAAGTTTCAGAGTTCCGAAAGGGGTTGTTGACGATTATGTAGCGTTTCATAATACGAAATCATGTCATGTGTTTTCCAAAATTTACATTTCTCCCAAAATGCATATCCTTAAGTTAAATTTATATGTTTGAGACTGAAATCTACTCTAGTATCAAATCGCTCTTATTATCCGTATGTGTTGTCTCTAGCTCTGTAGCTTCAGTTTAAGTAATTTTTTTCTCTTTTATCTGTGTTTATCCCCTTAGGGTAGACCTAGCCTTTTGCTCCCGGGGGGTATTCGTCCCAGTAGTACTGTAAAGTAATTATTGTAAGTAGTGTAGACCTTAAATATGTATTGTAGTCTTTTATTAGAATAAAAAAAATACTCTCGGTCCGATAATCTGGGCATCAAATCGAACAACTTGTAGCTGCCCATTCATGGCCTAGAAGTCAGTATTACTATGTACTTAGTACATCTATATACCCTATGTAGCGGGTAATTTTTCCATTCTCACCAGACATTAATGAATGTAGAAAAAAATTCTGTGCTCAAGGGATGAGAGCTGTTTCATCTCATTAAATACTTTATTAAAAAAAAAGAAATGCTTATAAGTAAAAAGAACTAGGCTTCTCCTACATAAGTTGGATTAAATGGTATTGCACTGAATTTCATTTTATTTTATTGTAATTAATTTCATTGTATTGCATTGTATTGTATTGTACTGAATGGTTTATCATTGTATCGCGCTGAATTGCTTTGCAATTTATTGAATTGTATTTTATTGCATTGTATTGCATTGAATCTTATTTTATTATATTATATACTGCGGCGTGTTGTATTGTATTTTATTGTGTTGTGTTCTCTTGTATTGAAATGCAATGCATCGTATTTCGTAGAATGAGAATACATTTAATAATTGTATGTTATTTTACATTATTTTGCACTTCATTGCATCAGATTGTCAAGCAATGCGTTGCATTATGTTGCATTGTATTGTATTATATTAAGCTATAATGAAGAGTCGATGGCCTTGACTGAGCATTGCATTCATGAAATTTTAATCGATTTTTAATAAACACAGATATTAATGAATGTGTGGTTGGAACACATCAATGCAAACAAGAGGGTGATGTATGCAGAAATACTCATGGATCCTACAGATGTATATGTGCAAGAGGATTTTTCAAAAAGAAGGGTATTTGCGAGGGTAAGTGCAGTGAGACTCATTGTTATTGATTGTATAATTTCCCTCCAAAGTAAAGCCTTCTTTTCATTCGTTCGTGTCATTCATATGTATCATTTTTAATGTAATAGCTAGCTACTTCATCAAGAACTGTATTTTGTTTTAAAAGCCAATTAATTGGTACCAAATGAATAATTGAAACTTTCATTCATATATCTTAGAATAAATACAAAGTTCAAAGAACCTCCATTATCCAGGGCATTAACTACATACTTACACAGGTTAATAGAAAATTGTGAAAATTCTGGAAATAAGTGTTAAAAAGGATAAAGTTCGGGCTTAGTCAATTCTTTATTTCTGGGATAAAAAATGAAATAGGAAATACGAATGCAAAAGTTGATTATGCTCCTAGTAAGATATTGAATTTCTGCCTGTCGAATCTTAAATCAGAAATCAGTAGTCCATGTAAGTCTTACACGATACCTCTAGTTCACGTTAAAAAGCTAAGAGCATTCGATTATTTTTATTTGGCACTCTTTTACTATTTACCATGTGTTTTAAAACAAACAATATAAATGTGGACCTGCTTTAGCCATTATTATTATTATGGATACAATTTTAAAATGAAGGGAATAATTTCTCACAAATCTGTTCAGTAATAAGAAACGGACAGTTTGGTTAACGAATGGCATTGATTGCGGTAGGGGTTGTGTTTTCTAAAGGTCCGTTTACCGGAAAAACTGGCACTGGGGGAAACCTAATGAAAAACTTCGAATTCTTTTAACAGATCGAGATGAATGCTCAATATACAAGGGAAAACTTTGCAGTAATAAATGCACCAATCTGCCAGGATCATACAGATGCGAATGTGAAAAAGGATTTCGCCTTGCCAGGAATAAAAGAACTTGTTTAGGTAACTGTTTATTTGCAATTACCTCAAAATCAAGACCTGGATTGTATTATAACCTTTGTACCTTTGCACAAAATTTCATTGTTATGGGGATAGGTGATGGTTAAGATTGTGATCTGATGTATTCATTTTCGTACAAAACGGAAGAAACGAAATCTAATGATAACCTCAACAAATTATTATACAATTAAATCGAAAAGATCTCTCCCGTGAATTTCATTATTTAATCTAAGTTGCTGTTTCTCGGTCTATGAAATTGTCATCCGTTTACATTTGCATAACTGCTTGGTATTGCGAGACTGATTGCCCGAAAATGTGAAAGCATACGTAGCATACTAAAAGTACTTTTCATCCGACACTCGTCAGAATATACAGGGATGAACGGAGACAATAACTGGAGATACCGCCGGAAAATCAGTTGAGCCTTGTAACTGCGCATTTGATTGGTTGCTCGAATTAACTAATTGATGCCCAGTCCCCGGTCTTCATTATATTTCACGTTTTGTGTATTTTATGTACGGGATTACGGGATACATTTTATGTACCCTTTGTAGTGAACTCTTGTCTATTTTTTTCAGACATCAATGAATGTAGAAACAGAAACGTATGCTCAAAGGACGAAAGCTGCTTTAACATGCCCGGAGAGTACAAGTGCATTTTAACAGGATGTCCCCCGAATTATCTCAAAAGATCTGCAAGGTAAGAGAACAGATATTTTAATTTCTATTTGTTTTATAGTTAGTTGCAAATTGAGCACTGACTGAAAGTCCGCATTGACTGTCAGCATCTACAGAGCCTATGTCATTTCAAGTTCAGTTGTGTTTTGGCCGCAATGAATGCTGTTAATAGATGAAAAGTGGTAACTGCCTTGGTTAGCAACTAAAAGAAAGTGCACCTGGCATGGCTTGCACCAGCGAGAGCGAGTCTTTAAGAACAATAGAACCCCCGGGAAGCACCACAGGCAAATGTTCCCAACTTTTGAGAAAATAATACTGTTTTAGGGGTGCCCTTTTTAAAAGCACGCTTATTTTTAGCCGTATTTCTTCTTCCTACTTATGCACGTTCAACTTTAAAGGCTTCCTCATTCCTTAGATTAATTAGCAAGCATAAAGCTATTTATCACTGGTTATAGCTCCATGTCATGGTATCCTATATGCTAACAGTATGGTAGGTCTATCAATAAGGTCTTATATACAAGGTCTACCACAAGGCCATTGCTGTGTGATAGTGATGTCTAAGTCCTGTCCAAAAACGATTAGCGATGATTGAATTTGTCATCTGATGAAAAGGCAAGTAGTAGAGAAGACACGTATAGAACAATGGTGTTTTCACGGTGTGCGTCTTGGCCGGGATAGGTCAAGGACTTGGATTGATTAGTATGATATATGAACTGCTAGATTAAACTGGGCAGGTCTTCAATATACAATAAACAATATACAAGCGACCTGACCCTCTCAACTGACCTCAAAGATTGAAAATTAATTCGGAAGACCTTTGTCAAAACAACCTTATCACTAACAATACAATGAAAGCAACGCCTTGATCTGCAATTCAATAACACAGAAGCCTGGCTGATGAAAGCGAGAGTCATGTATTAAACTACCTGTTTTCTTCAGGCCGATCTTGGTCTTTATGAAAATTTTCGAATGATACTTCGTCAACTGTACTTTGCATGGTTATTTAAAACAAAACAAAAACACGTTCTACTAACTAGACAGTGCCAGTGGACGAAGTTTTGCCAAAAAATAGTTCAGTCTCCAGTGAATTAAAAGTGTGATCCCAGAGGTATCGAAACAATTGAATTCGCGGGTGAAATTTGGGGAAAATAAAATTGCATTTGCAATAGGAAATGCAAATGTTATTCGCTGCAGAATTGTGCACGAACATTTTGATCGATAAAATTGTTCTTGAGAAATGACCAGCTGACAAAATAATTGTTATCACACTATAAGGTATATTAGTGAATAAAACATATGAACATCTGAAAGTATATTGGAATGCTTGAACGAGATGAAATTTAACCAAGTTAGCAGATCATAATAGAAAAGTCGCCGTTAAATGAAAACAACTCCATAGGCAAAGGTTTCTAATCTCTACAATAGAAAAGAGCATGAATTGGGACGTGTTAAATGATTTTCGATTGCTCTGTGTGAACCTTCTTCGTGTTCAACCAAATGCCATTTGGTTGCTTCCTTCCTTACAGCTTCTTCATTAAGCCCCATTTGTTCATTGACAAACTTTATATTTGTACACTAGTCTATTGACAGGGTGATACGTTGTGGCTTCAGCAACCTTCCTCAAGGCAAATTCTCCCTAGTGTTTCCCATGCTCAATATGATTTATTGTGATTTTTTACATTGTAGAAGTTGCAAGTTGAATTGCCCAGCGGGCGTCGATTGCAGCTCATCACCTGTGTCTGTCAAATGGTTTACGGTTTCAAGACGAGGCCCTATCAGAAAATTCGCCTTCAGGCTTATTTATGACGTAGATGTTAGCGCAATTTCTAACGTCGAGAGAGTGGATTTCCAATTCAGAAAAGGTGAGCTGCCTTTAGCTGCAATCTGGTTAAACTTGCATCAGATTGTTGGTCGGAAGCATTGAACCAGGGATATGTCCATTAAAATGACGTTGATCGTTCGCAAAGAGAATATACCAAGGCTACACATACCACGATGTGACGCAAACCTTATGCAAACAGCCAAACGAAGCGGATATAGGTTAAAAGGGTCTGGGCAAATACAAAGGTTGCTCGTCTAAAAATAACGCTCTAAGGGGGCAAATAAGGTATGCGGTAACGAAATAACAGGTAAAATGATAGAAATGACTGCGGAGGGCTGGGTCAAACAGAATCTACGAGTAAAACGTTGTAGAATGACCACGTGTAGAATTTCTCTTCAACTTCATACTACGTTGGCTTGTTGCAATCTTACGCAAAAGCCTTCCCCAGAACCATAAACTTTAGAACTTGCTACATGAAGTGTATCCTTATCATGGAATCCGTTTCAAGTGGTTGGGCTGAACTTATGATTGGTTGAAAACTGTGACAAGGGCAGCCGACCGGGTTAGCCCGCATCACTTATATGTTGCGTCACACTAGACGTTCTGTGCAAGCTCAGTAGCTTTCCTGTTCTGACGGATCTATCAATACTGATGTTGGTTCGTCGGCTAGATGTTCTTGGTTGGTTGCCTTCCGGGACTATTCCCCTTTTCATTTACTTTCAGTGCTTAAAGAGGGTACAATTGAAACATAATTATTGTTGTTCCTGAAGCAATATTGAAATCAGCCGATTAAATTCCGTAACAGGATTATAATACTGGCGGTTCCTGAAAATTAGGAAGTATATTGGGCTCACACAGGCCAGGTGTTGATACATTCACGGGCTGTGATGCAGATTATTAACTGTTTATTTTAGCATTTAGTCTTAAGTATGTTGGATATTCACCCTATGACATCTGCCATTTATTCACAGGAAATGAAAAGAGTCAATTTGGTTTGCAGAAGTATGGCTTCTCTAAAGTCATCATCTATAACAGAGGCGCATTGACACAGACAAAGTACCACCACTTACAGGTAATCGGAACAGCTGTTTTGGCACTGGGAAGACGCATCACATTTGAATACAATTTACATGCATTTGTCTACGTAATCTAGATCCATGATGTCATCATCCATGACGTCATCATACAATATTGGAAGCTAGAGAAGACTTTGTCCTGATTGGTGGACAGGAAATACTAACAATGCAATTATTGTGAATACGACGAATAATCGAAAGTGTGATGTTAAAGCCTTAACTACTGAACAATGTAAATAACAGTTGAACAAACGAAATATTTACAGCAGCTGTTGTAACTTATGATATTTTAAAATTACGTTAAAGTAGGGACGCATTTCAAGAGCTCTTGAATGGCGTGGAACCGACACCACAAAATAAAAGAGTAAATTTTAGAATATTGTTACTCTAGAGAACAACTAAGTATAACTCGTAATATATCAATCGCGTCTCTCCTCCACAGTTTATTCCAGAGCGACACTGTCTCTACCCTATTTTACTGCGTTATCTACGCAGCAAGGATCCTGACAAATTTTCTTTCTTAATAGTTTCGTCGGGTAAAACGAAATGCAAATAGCTTGAACGCAAAAGTAGCGGTGATAGCTTGCGGGTACATCGGTACAAAGCCCGCGGTACATTATAGTTAAGATATACACGGTACGCTTCAAGAGTTGTATGATAGGTGATAATGCGAACAAATTACACATGAACTAGAACGCCGACCCGTTATCGTGGATACCGAGCGATATGCTTGCCTAAAGACGGCACTCCGGTACATTTTTTCCTTAGAGCAACGAAAGGGGTGCTCCAACACAATAATCAAAATGAATTTTCATTGAAGTATTCCCAATGCTGTATTATCCAAAGAACTGTACCAGATTTCTCGGCCTATAAACAAAATAAACGCCACTCTACCATCTACTCTTTGATTGCAAGGGATTCGATTATTGAATCCTGAAATTCATAGACTGCTATGTGATGAAAAGCTCGTGAAGTAAGTGCAATACATGCAAAAAAAAAATTGCTATACGAGATTCTGCTACTTGTTAAAGTTCTTGTCATCTACTTCAAAACTTTATCCTCGTTTCTTCTATACTTAAAATCTCTTCAAAATTAAACAACGCGAATGGAAAACATGGTCGATTCTTTACTAGATTTTTGTTCAAATCTTTCGAAAGAAATATTTATCATAGTGTATGTTAGATTTTTACAACTTTACATGCAAACATAAGCAAGTTATGAATTTTTACTTATACGTCATGGATAAAGTAATGCAATTTAAGAGTTGAGACCTCAGAAATTTAAGCACATTTAGAGTTTGGTTTGGAGTCGTCAAGATGTCTGTTATAAAGTGCGTAAAAGCTGATATTTGAAACTTTATAGATTGGGACATTAGCCAATAAGCCTTAAGAATTTGTTAAGAAATGACCAATAAGCAATGAGACCAAGTGATCAGTATGTCGATCTTGCCAATCTAAATTTGCATGTAGCTTTGCAAACTCAAGTAATCCTGATGTTATCAATGCAAGCTTCACAGTTGGTACTGTGCAACTGAAGAAGCAAAAGAAAGCCGCACCATAATTTGGTAAACCTGTTCTTTTATGCAGCCCAGTGCCCCCTAAATTTAACGTTGAATTCGGTAGTAAAACTTCATTTGACTGTAGTAATAGTCGTTCAGCAAAAATGCTATATTCCAAGTAAAGCCTAGATTAAAGCAGTTAAAACGGCATAGTGAAAGCGACACGGCAAAACTATTATTCTGTTAACGTGCCTTTTAGACCTTGAAAAAAGCTTAGTTATTTGCCTGACTGCATTATTCCTTTGCCCGTAGCACTAGTCTTTAGCTCTTGAATTTTGAATTAGTTACATTGTAACGTATATTCGAAGCTGTATAAGCAGATTTTATCATGTTTTTCCAAGTGGTTTTCTAAAATCCAAATTAACAACTCTAATGTATATGTCTATATTTTCTCTGCAGTGATCTCTGCGTATTATTATTCAGGTTAATGCTGACCCCTTCGTAACATGACAATAATCCAATTAACTTTTAAATACTCTTCGAAGTAATCGAAAACATGCTGCATGCACACATCGTACTTTGTTCATACCTTCACTGATGCCTGAACTGGGCTAAAAGTTACTAAAAACGGTTCAATTACCTTCATATCTCTGCATAAAATAATACCACAGTATTTCAACAGCTAATATTATCACCTAGTATTCAGATAGACATGGCCATATAGGTATCAAGAGTAACCTCAGAAATGATGAAATGTGCAGATCATAGTAAAGAACTGGACCCGGGCAATAATAGCCTGCGTCACAGACCAAATACACTTCAAGAAAGTTTTTGGTATGTGACGCGTGCTATGCAATAACAGTTTTGGAAAACGTTTCCCTGCTAGAACTATCTCCCAGGTGTTAAAGACTCCTTACATTAAACGATGCACTTTTACTTAGAATTAAACCATAAAATTTCTAGACTTCTTCGTTTATTCAAGTTTGAAAAGCATCAAAGGAGAAGAAATGTCAATATTAATACGTTCTTTAAAATTAAATTACCGCCACAAGCAAATTAAGATACTATATTAGAACATTACGTAACATGGATCACGATCAACAAAGTTATATACAACCTTCTCTTCATGACTATTCCTCCTCCAAAGCAGCAGCTGTTTTCACATTACTTTCTGCAGGACTCTCTGTACTATCTTTGGCTATAGTTTGAATGCTAAGATCAGTTCTTGAGTCTCTCCAGGACATAATCTTGATAACAGCCGGTCGCTCATTATGTACAATACATTTTGCGAACTTTTCGAAAATATTATTGGCTGAGACAAGTCCACATTCTGTTCGAAATTCGGCTATGACATCGAGGTTATCCACTTCTTTTGAATTTTGGAATGCTTGACGGCAATAATCAGTCGCTAAAGTGTACTGACCCTAGGGAAAGTGATTAAAATAAAGTTTACCTATAGAACGAAGATACAATTTAAAAGTAACATCATCTTTACCATGGCTAAGCTGCAAGAACAGGCGTGAAATGATCACCTTTTTGCCATTTAGCCATCTTACATAGCTTTAGCTTTAATCGACACACAACGTTATTGTGTTGCAGTTAAAATACATTAAAGTATGTGTTGCTTATATGACTTGCTAGATTTACAGGAAAAATCTGTTCAATCTATGCAAAAGTATCCGATGTTTTCAATCTTTGAGGAATGAAAATGTTGCTTTTCAGTATTCGGAATGACGTTATCACCTTTATGTGCAATTTCAATTTTTTTTGGCACAAATAAGATATTCATATTGAATTCCCCAGACAACAATGATGTAAATGAAACTAATGACCAAACTTTATTTTGCTTAAAAGCCGCGTAGCTAAGCATCAACATCAAAATAATTTCTAAATTGAAAGTGCAGACGATGAACCTTAACCGGTTAAAATTAATATGCGGGGACCTTCAAAAAGATAGCGCAACTGCTACATCTTTGATTGGATTTTCCATCAACGGGCTTGGTAGACAGAAGTTTATTCAATCAGCATTCACCATTGATATGTCCCAAAATCAGCTTTAACTGTCTCTTCAGACATACGAGAAGAAGCCCATATATCCTTGATATTTTTCCTTCATTGCTGTCTGCTCGTTAGATTCATTCACACACATTCAAAACAATCATAACACTCAAAACGTTCTTCACTAAGCTTAACTAAAAAGTCTTTCGAATAGTTTAATCGTAAGGTTTATCGCTTTCAGATCAGGTCAATTGAATCACTTAAGTCTGAATGGAACAGATAATTGTGATCCTCGTGAAACCTATCGTAATGCAACACTGCTATACTGTATTTGTTTGCACTGCAATCAGGTAGTAACAAAAGTGATTTCAAGGGGCGTAGCCAAAAAGTTTTTTTCGAATGAACAGTTTTTGGCCACGAAATGATATACAGTTGACAAACTTTCAAGTTTGTTGGCATCTGAAAGACAGCAAACCTACTTTGTCGGCAAATTCATCCTGAACATCCCCCTTCAAAACAACGGCTAAAGATAATAAAGACATCAAAGTAATTCAACAGAATAATGGTTTAAGAAAAATACCAATGAATTATGGAGCGCAGCCAATCTGCTGCAGGCAGATCCTTCGACTTCTTTGTTGCCTAGTCGCTTTGAAATATCCAAATACATTGTAAGGTATTCGATTGCGTTATCAACATCACCTTGCCTGTAAAACAAATGACGAATTTAGGCATGAAGTAACCACAGCAATTCACTAACCACAGCATTGGTAAGAAAGAGTAAGTACAAAAGTGGAGCGATTATTTGATGAGCATGATCATCACTTTCGGTAAAACCTCTGCTAAGTATAACCAGCTATGGCTATTTCTGAGAAAAAGTGAAACAATCATTTCTCCAATTTGTTAGCCCTCTGGGTCTGCGCATATAAGCTACAAGTGATTGGTACTTATTACATTACACTGAAACAACACTACAAAACATTTTCAAAAATAACATAATATCTAAATGAAAAACATTAATCTAAAATGCGCTTTGCAATCAAGATCTTTTATAACCTTTGCTTTCAATATCTAATATACATCCTTCTCCAATAAGCCCTTCTCTCTGTAAAGCCCACCTTTGAAAGTTCCAAACTTAAAAGAACTTATGCGATAAACCATGGAAAAGCACAATAAAACATCAAAAGTGAGGCACGTTAAGCATCAAATTAAGCATGCTACAATTGAAACCAAGCTAACGTTATACTACTTACGAATGGTAGGCATCAGCTAAAGCTTGACATGCTTGGGCTTTTCCGTCGTCATCGCGAAGGGCATTGCAAATTTCTAAATAATCAGCAAACAACTAAAATGAAAGAAAACCGGGACATTGGATATTCATTGCACTAAAGAGAAAGGCCAAAATGAATAAATTTTTTCTTAATGCTTCTTCTTTTCAGACTGGTGCTACTTTTTAGGTGATGAAAAATAGCAGTAATGATTTTTACGTGCATTTTTCGTTCAAGAAGGAGGCAATGTACGTGTAGATGCCTCTCTTGGAATACTGGCTGGTGGAAAAATGTAAAGGATCATTATTCCAATGCAAGATTTAAAAAGGCCTTTAGGGTATCGCTGAATTAAACATTCACGCTGAATTTAACATGACGTTGAGAAGAAATAATTGACTGTAGGACTTTTATCTGCCTTGCTGTGTGTTTGCATAGGATAGGAAGGGGTTTATACTTCTACACAATGTCAGAGCCGGTCCGGTTTTGCTGTGGCAACAGCTTGCATCTTGCATCCTCTAAATGCAGCCATTTTGCTTTGCTGTGTAGAACTAAACGTTGCACTGTACTGCGCATGCTCATTTTAGTATTCAGATTTGAAACAATCAATCATCCAATCAAGTGAAATGGCGATGAGCCGAAGATAAACTTATTTGCATTGGTTCATCTGAAACTGATGAGCCCATGACATGCTCATTAAAGCGGACGCACTAATTAATGTAGTCTGTTTTATACGATGGGCTAAATAATTCTAAATGACAGGTTTGTTCCATCATCAGCTCATCATATAAATTTACCCTCAGTGGTTAGAGCTATGGTGAGCAAAGCGAAAGATCAAGGACTCGAGACCTGCCCTCTCCTCGTGGTATCAAAAGGTTACAGTCTTCCTTCTCATCAGATGACTTGCTAGATATATATTATTATGGTTCATTCATGACTAAGATTATATTTGTAAGTAAATGTTTTCACCCGACTCCGAAATCACCCGAAGCTTTTATACTTTGAAGAATGATGAAAAAATGAGCTATTCAGCACGCTAAACTGCGTTTTCACCTTTATGTCTAATTTTAAAGGTTGAAATGTGATTCAAATGTCGAAATTACTAGGGACACTGCTATCATTTCCATTTAAATGATGTTCACAGAATCACGGTCTGCAGGCGATTGAAAGTTTCTGTGTTTTATAACAGTTGTTGATTCACTATTCAATTTCATCAAAAATTTCAGGTCCCTATTACATACCAACATGCATGCGACATACACAAAAAAGGAGTCCTTTAAAAGCACACCTCAGAATTAGAACGACTATGTCATTACGTCATTCGACGGTAGCGATGGACCAGTCAAATATTTCTAATACCTTTATGGCAGCATCAGAATCTCCATATTCTTCGTAAGCCTTGCCAAGACGGAAACCAGCTTCGCCAAGTTGTTTCTCATTTCCAGCTAAATGGCGTAAAAATTTGAGTAGATCAGTCGTTAGCAGTTTACGAAAGTCAATAACAGATGGAAAATACCTCCCTTGATTATATGGAAGCATCATTCAATTTTTCAGTAAAGAATGTCAACCATCGCTAAACGCTGCTACTGTCCATGCAGTAGCGGTCACATTCTCGGTATTTTCAAAAACCATATTTGGGTTTAATGAGCACAAGAGGAACAACATGGTCTGAGAACTACTTATTCAAAAGAGAAAACTGCAAAAAGCCAAGATTTTGGTGCAAACTTCTACATGGAGGACATATTCAAAGATTCACAAAAAAATAAAATACAGATAAGCCTGGTTTTGGGACAAAGCTAGTGCAGCTTCTAAAAGAGACCAATATTTGAAAAAAAACTTTTCCTGTGAGACACAAACATCTCTGAACAGGTCATTAAGGGTCACTGGTGACAGATTCAATCTCAACTGCCCATGGTCTGAAATTTATTTGCAAATCGCTGTACAATAATATACAAAACTTTTAACTAGCTGTGCCCCGAGAGCTTATGGAATATTTTCCAAAAAATATGCTCTATTTCAAATTTATTGTGTATTATGCCTTATGCTTTTATATTTCATGCGAGAAATTATATAGATCCTCATATTACACAGATAACCTTTGAGTTAATTAGAAGGCGATTTTTTTAAACGAGCACTTGGGCTTGAAATGATATTTTAGTTTTGTTAGAGAGTTGTCGGCATTACACCTATTTAGAACTCATCTTGAAAAGCATTTGGTGAGGCTTTATGATTAACCCAGAAGTTCGCCTCCCTGGAAGATCATGTTTATTTAATTACTAAATAATTACATGCTTCATCATTTTAAACTTAATAACAGAACACGACGATGCGATCTTTAGACAATTGCTTCAGACTGCTTCATCATTTTATATCTCTTTTTCATGATGTACTATATAAATTAGGATATACAAATTCTTTTAATAAACTGATATCATTAAAAAAGAATCACATATACATATGTATTGCTTAAGTAAGTATCTTGTTATGTATTGTTCTAAGTATTTTTAAATATTCTTGCACTGTATGAAATTGGATGGATTTATACTAAAAAAGCTTTATGTTGAAACGTTTAATAGACCGTCTTTTTCGAAAACAAATAAATAACCTTTAAAATTTCTAAATTAATGTAGCTAATGATAACACAAAATTGATATAAAAATGTGTTTTCTTTCATTCTCTAAGTCTTATAAATATAGACGCCCTAGAAATATTGTCATATGGCTTTAAGTGACCCTAGATAAATGTAAATGGCCCATTACCACTGTAACCAACCCGGAAATACACGAAGCGAACCTCAGCGATTATACGGAAACCAAACTTGGGATTTTATAGCAGCGATAACAGGAGGAGGAGCAAATAGAGTGTTAATTTGGTAAAATCAATCCGCTTGTGACCGATTTCCAGTGACACCTGACTGAAGGCGAAGTTTTTGATTTTTCCATGGCCAAAATTAGCTCTTTTGCTTTCCAAAGCATGGTTCATACATTATTGTATAATAACGTTCTGTGCTTAACGAATCTAGTGTTACGTAATGGTTGATTTTTAGTCGTATCAAAAAACCGTAACTTTTTATCGCTCGAAGATTAGACAAGAGGCTACAGTTATCTATTGTCTGGGAAGGCAAGAATTGATCTACAGGCTGTACAATAACAACCAAAATTGACATTTTCAAATGCAAAACTTGTTTTAAATAAAATCGATCATTAAAAGACACCACTCTTTCTACACGATGATGACTCTTAATGCTACATCTCTAAAAACACCTTCCTCTTAACAATATCAGACAAATGATAAGAAAAAATTATGCAATTTGCAAGGACAAACTGTAAAGATCTTTTAAATGCATTTTCCCCTTTAGTTTTCAAATAATACAACAAATAACAATCCTGCCATGACTTTCAGTCAAAATTTTGAAAATTCCTTTTACTTTGTTGATCTCTTTATAAAAAGTATTTGTTGTTACTTGAAATTAACTTTCATCACAGATAAAAGTAAAAAAACAAGACAAGTTCTAGAGCAGCTTACCTGTCAGTCTACTTATTTTCCAAACATTAGGTTTTTTCTTTATTTCTTTTTATATTGTATTCTCATGTTTTAAAATCTTTAGATGTAAGATATTAGTTGAATATGGACTGGATGTTTTTAACAGATACTTCTTAAACTTACCCTCTTGGGCCATTTGGAATGCTTTTTGAAGATATTCTATAGCCTGATCTGGGTCTGCCTCTTCAATCTGTCATCAAAGGGGTAAAAAATATTACGGGACATCAATTTTAATAGAATCAAATTTTAAACATCTATATCACATCTAAAAACTGAACATCTATGAGGCATATGTTCCATGTTCAAGGATTTTTGTTTAACCCAGTAGTAGAATTTGCAAGCCATGCCACAGGCAGCAAATGAATGAGTATTTTATCAAAACAGAGATGGAAGTAAAAGATCAGAAGAAGCAGCACCACACTTCTCATTCTCTTCACAAAACATTGGCAAATATTGATAAAAATAGAGAATATTAGAAAGCAGAAAAATGTATGATAATAATATGATATTTTCCAAGCAACAGTATTTAATTCAAAAAGGGATAAAGGCAGGCCACTACAAATTTAGTAAATAATGCAATTATTCATCTGACAGAAAGTTAAAGCAGAAACTATATTTGCATTTCGTGCAATAGTTAAAAAAAAAACAAAATAGATAGAAAATAGAGACTATTTCACAATAGATTGTTTGAAACCTATTAAGAATAATCTTCCTTCTTTATGTTTAAAGATGTGTATCTACTAACACAACTAATATGTCATTGTATTATTTAGAGGTACAAAACTTCTTGAAAACTGGATGTTAGACAGTATTTGGTTATTTTGCACAATAGTAAGGAATAACAATTTGCACTAAAAGAGTTACAGCATCCTAAGATGTATAAAACATCAGCTTAATTGCGTTATTCTATCAAGTTTAGTAGAGCTCTGCTTCCAAGGATGTGACCACTGTTATTAGAAGGCTGATTAACATTTTTTATCAACATTAAAATATCAGCTGATATAGATTTCAATTGATGCTAACCTTCTCTGCAATAGCTGTATACATTCTTTGAAGAGCCTCACATCCTTGGCGATGAAGCTTTACCCCATTGTTGTCCTCCCAGTTCTTTCCTTTGCTCAAACCATAGGATGTTTCTGTGTAATGCACTGCTTCAACAAAGTCTAGCTTTTTCTCTGCTGAAATTCCTAAGTTGAAATTAGCTTCAGCTTCTTTTCTTCTCCCATCACCTCTTATCTGCAAACTGGTCTCTAAACATTTCTGATAGAAATAATCCGCTAGCCAAGCATCATTCTTTGAAGTAAAATATTCAGCTAGAGTTAATTGGCATTGATAAACATGATCAGATCGGCCTGTAAAAATCAAATGAAAATATAGATTTCAGCATATGTTCTCAAAGATTATTTCTAATGTTTTAACAAGAAACTCTCTTAGTTAAATACATTTTAAAATATAGGTTTCGACTAAAACTAATTGGTTTCTACCTTTCATATGTTGATTCAGTATTTTGGTTAATCTTAATGTGCCATATTTTGTCTTTCCCGACAGGTTATATTCACAACCAGTACAGCATAAAGCAAGTTGAAGATAACTGAAAGTTAACACTTATTACTTTTCTTCAAGGGAATTCCATTCTTATTAATATGATGAAGGGTATGAAAATGTTGCAGAAAAATTGATATACCTCTTCTTTGTGCAGTTTCAGCAGCAATTAAATTCTCTTTCAGTGTATCCAACTTCTCAGGCTCCTCCTCTAGAACCATGGCATTTGCTTCACTTGAGTCACCCTGCTCTTGCATTAGCATTTCCTTTTGTTTTGTGAGAAGTTCAAATAATTCACAAAATGCCTTATGAAACCCATCTTGGAGCATATCAAGGCATAAGTTATGCTTATAGGAATTTCGATACCTAGAAATAAACATTGAATATCTACATTGAATCTTAACCAATGATAGGGGAATACAATGCCTGCATATCACATTCTCTTCTCATACAATTTGGTGTGTGACTGAAATTATTTCAGTTTTATATAATTTTAAAATTCCACTACATACAATCCAAAATGACAAAACAAAGAACAATCAAATATAACATGCAAAACTAAATAATACAAAGAAATCTAAAATAAAGCAATATATGTGATTACATCACAAAGACCATGGAATTGTACGTAGGGGAATTTTTCTAGGAGTGGCTCTTTCAGTAGCTAGGCTAATGGAGGGGAGAACACCCCCTGAAAGAAACCACTTGAAGGTAAATGTGCCATTTGAGGATGGAATAAAGAATGCAAGATATGTGAATATATTCTTTCAATCTAATAATAATAATTATCTTAATGAAGTGTGTACAGTTTTCAATGTAACTAAAGTCACAACCCTTATCAAAGCTTCTAGTGTTTGAATGATGTGGTTGGCTACATGTAAGCCATTTTGATGAATCTTCCATAGTTTTTTACCAGAGTGAAATCTGTGCACTAAGATTCAAATATCCTTGGTGTCCACTTTGCTTTTTGCAAGTGCTTGCTTTCAAAACTGATAGAAAAACGTCAGAACAACCCCCGAAGCAGCTTTATCATGCAGATTGCAAGGGGGAATGGGCTCTTATAAGCTTAGTTTTCTAAATCTGCAGATAAAACCACACAATTTTTGATAGCTTGTAACAAATGAATTCGTTTTTATACTTTTTAACTGAATAGCTCTGCAGATGGAAAATGAATCAACTGGAAATATTGTTCTTGAGGAAATACCATCAGTAGAAAATATCATAGAACTGGTTTAGGCCCTAGCTTTTTTCCAATTCTTTAATCTATTCATAGTAAGGTGATTATATTACATAAAAAATATTCGGTACCTTGCAGTATCGATAAATGAATCTGATTTCCCCTTTTCTGTACTTTCTGGACTAGGCGTAAAGTCATATTTATTTTCCGAAGATGACGATCTTTCTTGATTTCGATATCTTCTTGATGATTTCTTCAAACTGGACTTTGAAGGGGGTTGCGGAGTGTGTCTTATTACTTCTTGAGTTACATTTCCTCCGACTTTTATTGACGGGAAAGTAATTACCGACATTTTTGTTGTAGAACGTCTTCTAATTCAGCTTATTTCAGTTTATCAAAAAGCGTTTGATTTGACGATCGTCCGCCATCACAGTTTTGTTTGTTGCGAGGTAACATATCTGAGTTTGTAGTCTCAATCCCATTTGGAAACTCAAAGCGAGGCGAAAAGAATAAATGACGAAACAAAGTTGTTGTGAATCGATGAGAGAGCACCCCAAATGCAATGGCATCTGTCAATTTTATGTGATTTCTCCATTAATGTTTTAACAACGAAAAACTATGGCTGGCAGGGGAACGTTTCATAGCACCTGTAAGAAGAAACCTAAAGCCAGGTTCGATTGAATTCTTTACAAAATACTTGTTTATTAGGACAGGGGCAGGGACATAACTACTAGGGGGCTTGGTGGAGGTGTTTCACCCCCAGTCGGCTAAAAACAGCTTTTCTCAGGGAGCAAAAGATATAGAGCTTCAAGCTTCAAGCTTCAAACAAATTTCTTTTTCTTTATTATCAAATTCGATACATACGTTCGTTGGTTGTTCGTTGTAAGTTGAATTTCCTGATTCCAGCACCTTATTCCTCTCCATGTTCCAGTTTTAGCATAGGTATTTTCTTCCACGTGGAAATGTAATGTTACAATTCTTTACATACAGCATCTTTACCGATATATATTTCCACAAGGTGCTGCAGATTTTCAAAATCGAACACCAACATATACAGCTAATTTCCGCCAAAGATTTTGCCAAATTTTTAATTGAAAACAAACCACTTTTACCAACCGTTTACTCAAGGACGCTTGCAGCATGGGGGCAGCGGGGGCAATCATCCCTTTACCCTCAGCTAACGGGGGTAGCGGGGGCAAGATGCGCTCTTCTAATTACATTTATATGCTTATCGCACTTTTGGGTTCCAGGCCTATCCGTGTAAGATTCCTTGCTCCCATTCCTCTCTCTTCAATGTTGGTTGGTTCCTGGCCCTTCCATGATAGATTTCTTGTTTCTAGGCTCCTCACTTTTACTTTGGCAAGTCCCAGATTTCTCTGTATCGCTGCTTTCCTGCAGAACACATGAGCAAACAATTCTATTTCAGGAATCTTCAGCTTCAACTTTAAACCATAATTTGTTTTTTCATTATAAACCATTTTGCATAAACCATAAATCATTATAAACCGTTTTGCAGGCTGTGACGCCATAGGAGCGACAAGGGAGAGGATACACGAGTGAGAAGAAGGATTACCATAGCAACTGGAAAATTGACGCCATTTCTGTCTTTAATAGATACACGGTTCAGATCCAGAACATATGCAACATATTTCTAATTGCTGGTATTCTTTCCTTGTAGCACTGGTGGAAATTATGGGCTTTTTAGGGCGCCGATCCCCCTCCCTTCAATCGTTATCTTATAGGAACAGTCAAGCGCTGCAAAACGG